>VXBJ01003090.1:448088-611122 GCA_013400055.1 Nycticryphes semicollaris
TCATAGATCTTTTTCTCTCTTCCTCCCTCTCTTTTTTTTTTTTTTTAGAGAGGGAAGGGTGGGGCTATCTATCATTCTAATTGGTTAATCATACATATAGATATGTAAATAGATAGATACATACATATAGTTAGATATAAGTATATATTAATTCACCAGTACTGGGCTAAAAAGGCAAAAGAAATGTTTGGAAAATACTGTTCATTCAAAAATGCAGGCTTTTTGGTTTTCTTCTCAGTCTTCCTTAACTGTCCAGACTTCCTTGACTTGAGGAATCAGGGATATTTTAGCTGCCCAGACTGTTTGGTATGGTGAGGAGCCTGGAAAATTTTGTTTCCTGTGACATCTCTCCAGGCAGGCTTGGGATTTAGAGTCAGGTGAATCTTAGAATATTGGCTCTTGCGCTTTTTGCCAGGCAGGCTCATGGGAATGCAGCCAAGGAGTTTGTTAAACAAATGAATAAATAAATAAATAGGAGTTGTGTACAGAACAATCAAGATCTTCTGGGCAAAATTTTCCATTTATAATTCCTTCCTTTTAATGTAGTGTTTTTAATCAAGGAATTATTCTAAATAGGAAAGTCTTGAACAGTTCTGGAGTGCAATTACCCTAGCAATATAAATGCACTTACTAAGATCAACAGCATATTAAAATCCAAGTATGCCGGTAAGGTAGAATGGTTTTAATTACATAGTACAAACCCCTTTGCCTTTTGTCTAATTTTAACAGATCACATAGTTGGCATTTTTGAACCACCGTGTGATTCTGAACATTACAGGAAAATGACAGTGTGATGTAACATGGTTCTTTTGATCTTTTGCAAGACTGTTAATAAAATTAGACAATATTCAGGTTGAATCTGCACAGGTTACTTTTTGAAGAAGGAGCTTAAAATATTTTCAGCTTGATTCATGCTCTATATGCAGGTTTATAGGAGCTCCATCCTTCAGCTTTACATAGTATACACACTTCTACCATGCTATTTGGGTAGCAGCAAAACAAGCTTTCTGGTATTTTAGGCCAGTGTCAAGCAGTCACTTGCCTTCCTCTTCATCTTTGTTCTTATTTGCCCATTTCAGTTGAATATTTTACTTCACTTTGAGTGGGAGGGCATTTAAGAACCTTTAGTGATGTAGCAAGACTTCCTAGGTTCCTTTATACCTTTTAGGTATTTTCTATACCTTAGGACCATTTCTTAACCCTTTTCTCCTGTGTGCAACTGTATGCCCTCCATCAGTTGCCTGTCTCAGCAGAATATGGTGCATAGCACCCCAACACGACTGACTGCTCCACACCACACGGGGCAGTGCAGAGTCACGTTTCCTGCTGTACCATAACACGGCTGTGGTGTTCCCCATCAGCATCTCAGGGCCAGTATGATCTCTAACATTTCTGTTACCTTCCTTCTCAGTACTACCCCAGCTACCTCTGTGCTGAACTGCCTTTCTGGGCATTTTCTGGATATTTATTCCATTTTCTCACAGCATTTAGCCAAGGGACCAACAGAAATTACCTACTGTCGCCATTTCATGTCTGCTGTGTAGACTAGCGTTTCCCTGATTTGGGGGAGAAACTATTGGAGCTTCATTTCCACCTGAAAGCCGGTTTGCAGAGTACAGACAATTTATAAGGATTTAGGATCAGATGCATCTATGCCATTTTGTCTGTTTTGAACAGGATTTACTTAGCCAGGATTAGCCCCTAGGCATTAGGTGGAAGAGGAGAGCTAAACATTACGCCTGGCCCTGGCCCAGGACCATCTCTGTGACTGCCCCCTGGGACTGCAATGCCAGGCTGTAGCTCTGGGAGGAGTGGGGTTTCCTGAGGCTCTGCAGGCAGGGTTGGTCTCCTCTTAGTTTGAGTGTCCCCTTCCTGCCAGTGCACCATGGCTGGGCTTTGCAGATGACTGCTGTGCCTCCTCTGAGGAGGTGAAGCTGTGACCACGTCATGGAAGACTGCTCATAGGAGTATCATGGCAGTGGAAAGGGTCTTGGGAGCAGACAGCTGAGAAACAGAGACTTCCAAAATCCTTCTTTCCAGCCCTCTGACAAATAAATCCTTGCTTGTCCTAAATGCTGCAGCATTAAACTTGTCCTGTCTGCTTGTTAATATGCATTTGCTGCTCTATTGCAGGCACACATTTGTTATACCTTTGTGTGGATCTGTAAGCATAAAAAAATAACCATTTTAAGCAAAACAGGTTTATTTTCCTGACTGCCAGATGTTACCCACAGACAATTTTCTGGTAGGATAGAGGGCAGCAGGTAAATACCTGTTTATACATTTAGGAGAGTGGCTACACTGAAATACAGTCAGCAACTGGATTGCAGTTTGCATCTGTAACATTGAGGCCAGTAGCTGGGAAAGAATCATCCATTCAAAGCTTTAATGGGTTCAGTTCATCCAGTGCCAATTGAGAAGGAAAACCCATAGTCATTAGGAACTTGATGCACCTGGTTTATGAGCTGTTAAAGTTCTCTTCTTCCCTTTCATTTGTCACATGACTGTGGAAAATAAATTTACCCAGTCACAGTGGAAATGCTGCTTTACTGATATTGACACATCCATCCACGCCTTTCGAGCCTGTCAGGAAAGTCTGAAAGCAGTCTGTATACTGGCATTTCATAATTTGATAGTGGATGGAGTCCCAAGTAACAGGCATAAAAGGAAAGCATTCCAGCAGGTATTTCCAGATACGTATTTATTGCTACTACAAAGCAAAAAAAAAAAAAAAAAAGTGTCATCTGTCTGTGGACTAGTTTATCAACAACTTGGCAACATCACTGAGATTGAGTTATTTGATCTTTCCAGTTACTTTGGAATTGTGTTATTTGAAGTAGAAAAGCTACAATACACTATGGCAATGCATCCTATTCACTCTGTTTTTTCAGTTCACTGTCTGTGTTTATTGTACTGTGTATCATTTTATCTTTTACGACATAAATGCACTAAGGCTATACTTGACATACCATTTTTCTCACAAACTTCTTAGCTTAGTCCATGCAGATAACCAGCTAACCATTACTGTATTCCTTCATTTTAAATATGTTGAAAAAAGCACATATGGAAGATCTCGTCAGATCTTCCAATAGATGGACAATTATGCGAGGCACAAATTTAGCAATTTCTGCAAAACAACCAATGTCACATTTGCATTGTAAGTGCAGGCACCATTAGGAAAGACAGCTATAGGGGAAACATAATTCAATATAGTAATTACTACATAGATAAAAAATATAAACTGCAATTATTATGCTTCTATTATAATCTATTTTAATTCCCACAGACGTTATGGTCATTTAAAAAAACCAGTTTGTCAGCATTACTATGAAGATACACGTCTGAGACTCGAATGCTGCTTTTATATATTGAATGATTCCTTTTTGCCCTCTTAAGATTTAAGTACTCTACATGGTTTTTTTTTTTATATTCATCATGTGCACACATGCCATTTGTTACTGGCAGGCATAAAAGCAATGCTGAACCCTTTACTGGGGTTTAATTTGGTAAAATAACAATAATCACACATCCCATTCAAGTCTCACGTTGTCCCTTGGTTTGGCCTCCCCCCTGCCCCTCTTCAGGACTGCTGTGCCAGCATGGGAAGACCTTTCTCCCTTGAGGGCTTCTCCCAACTTCTCCATACTCGGGCCATGTGCTTCAGTGGATCAGCAGAAGTTGCTTAAGCGCTTTTCTGGAAGACTCAGTACCACCAGGTGTTTCTCGTTAGTGCTGCTAGTCTTTTAACCTGGGACTAGAGCACCATACTTTTCTGCTGCTACTCAGAAGCAACATGAGAAGATGCAGAACTGTAAGGGGCACAAGCAGTGTATGACTGTCAGAGTTCCTGTCACTTCCTTAATAATGCAAGGAATTACATTTTGCGATTGCGCCTGGCTTTGGCGCCTGTCTCTGTCCTTAGGCTGTGTGGATCCCAGAGGATGCACCTGTTCATAGTACCTGAAATTATCTGGCAAGAGGCCTTACCTTGATTGTACATTTGATATCTCCTCTATGCAAATGTCTAAAACGATAGAGGCAAAAATTTGCTGTTTAGTAATGACACGTTGTTGGGTGTCATAAGGAACATGCAGTTTTTAGCCCTGCACTGCTGCAGAAACACTGCTCGGATACCCTCATAGACATAAGAGCATTTTCTTCTAGAATTTAACAGAGAGTCTAAGCCCATGTTGGGGCTTTCCTAATGAAGCTTCTGATTAATTCCCTGGGTAAAGCATCACGTACATGATCTGTGCTGCTGTAACAGTAATGAAAATTATGATGGGGTGTGCTTCTTCCATAATATAGCTCTTCTGTAAGGAGAGTCACCTTTCTCTAGCTGGAATGTTTCTGAGTCCACGTTGGATCTGGTGTAGCAAATTTGTTCCTAACTGCCAGACTGCAAACCCAGTCAGATTGCTGGAGAAACTAGTAGCTGTATGTTGGTTCTTAGTGCTTTTCCTGTGTAAAAAAAATCCAAAAAGGCACAAAGTTTTGAGGTGCACTCTGTGCAAATGAGATAGACTTCAGTAATTCGGTCACTGTGGAAATTTGCCTGCATTGTCTATTCCTAAGATAATTTATAACAAATGAGATGAGTTATAACAATATCCATTATTTCATAATCTGTACATTGCATCGCTCATAAAACTCTGCATGTTTGCATTATTTCATATTTTTGCCAGTTAATTTGTGTTTTCTATCCATGTTCAATTTACATTCATTAACTCATAGTTTGCTGGTAAGTGTGTTCTTTCTATACATGTTCAAAGAAATCCTTTAATTCAATTTCTCTGTTTCTTCTCATACAGTCTCACAGCCAGATATGCAACTCAGTCTAATCACAGTGGAATTGCAACCAGTCAAAAAAAGACTTCTAGGTCAGTTAAATATCTCTAATTTATTGCTTGTTAGTGATACTCAAGCAAGTATATGCCCATTGATATTTTATCCTTTGGACATAACCAGACATGAAACAATGTGTATTTGTTATGCGTGCAAGCTTCGCAACAATGAGCTTTGCCACGGGAAAGCGTTGTATGGACTGGGAGAAGCTGATTTGTACTGTATATTAGCAGTATTTCTGGTTGTTTTTTATCCTGCACCTTTGTATCCTGCATGTAAAATATTGGATGTGAAGGATTAGTCAGTGATTTTAGTGCTCTCTTCGCTCTGGCTCAAATCTTTGCTTTAGTCATGAATGAAAAGAAGTCCATCCCAATTCCCATGAGATGTTTTGCAAGTATCACAAATCCACCTGAGAAGTTGAGTTCACAGAGCCAAGTTGATGCAAAAGCAAAATAGAGCAGAAAAAAAAAAAAAGAAAAAAGAACCAGTTCCACGACTTCTGCTCCGACAAGAGTAGCCTGCACACAGTCCTCACAAATGAGATGCTTTGTTTTGGCAGTGAATTTGACAGATCTGTGTGTAGGAGCTGGCCTGTTTCAGATTTCATCAGTACTTTCAGTTTATCGCTTCCATGAGCACTAAAATCTACAAGCTAGATTGCAGAAGAAAGAAACTGAAGCCCAAAGCTTAATCTTGTGTCTAGCTTTTTTTTTTTTTTTCTTTTTCTGGTGGGGGATAATTAATGTGCTCATTAATTATACCTTTGCTGTACAGTTCATTGGTGAGAACAATGAACTCGAAATTGCATAATCTACAATAAAGATTGCATTTTGCAGTATAGCGCACTAACACAATTTGAGTTGCTGGTGATAGCTTGGAATGAGCTATACCACGGTCCAGTTGCTTTGCACCTGCATTTAGAGGTCTTCAGTTTTCCTTATTGCTGATGCTCCTGTCTTGTCCACACTCAACATGTTGGGGTTAACAGTCTTATTGTCTAATACTTTAAATCTGTGGCAGTGTTTCTGAAGCCTGTTCAGAGGTATGTGACTTGTCCCTTATTTGTTACTCTCTTTGCATTTCCTTAGCTGCTTAACATGATTCTGCAAGAGCAATTTAAAACCTGAATTCAATTAAAAAAAAAAAAGACAGCAAATGAGGTAAACTGGAAAGTGTGTAGGGCAAATGATCTCATGTATAATGTGCTTACTGTGGCAAGTTCTCAAATTCTGGCATGCAGAATATATGCAAACTATTTTATATTTTAGCAGAACAGATGAGTTTCCAGTGTTGCACATGCCTTCTCATTGCTTTTTTCATTACCTTTGACAAATGATCTCAGGGCTCTTACTGCCTGTCAAATTAGGGTAATGAGAAGGAGCAAATGGATTTTTAAGTTTGTTTTAGTGCATTCTTCAGGGAACAGAAGATCACTCAAATTCATGGGTCACGGTAAAGGTTAGCATGAGTACAGCTGCAGAGCAGAGACAGTCTGCTCTGGGCTCGGCACAGAGACTTGCAGGGCAGGCTGGCGGCCAGAATGAGCCATAAAAATAACTAATGGATTAGCTCTCTGAGGCTTAAATTGGTAAAGGAAGAGAACATGGAGCTGTTTACATATGTTCACTAATGAAAGTAAAATGATTTGAACATTTCTGTTTTACCAGTATATTAAACAAAACAAAACAAAAAAGTTTGGAAGAAATCTGAGATTTTATAATTTTTTGTAACGTTTTTTTTTTCTCCCTTCTGATGCTGCTTTTTTGTAGGATAGTGAAACTAAACAGAATTCGATAACTGGTATAATTCATATCACCAGGATTAAAATCATCATATCAATCCAATATCATTCTGAGAAACAGAAGAGAGAGATTCTTCTGCTACGACAAAAACTTTTTGACGGTTCAACCATTTCATTTCGTCTGTCAGATAACAAAACTGGAAAGGAGTGGGATTGCCAACAAAGAAAGAATCTTACATCAGAGAACAGATTCAGACAGAAAATAGATGGAGGCTTACACATCCCAGGGACAACAGAGTCTACTTCTTTTTCCTTAGCATAGCCACACAGTAAGGTTCAGATGGTGGCAGCAAATACTAACAAATGAACTCTATAGTCTGCATTATATACTTCTGTCCAAAAGCTATACATGCATCCGTAGCATCTAAGATATGTATTTTCAGTATATTTAATTTAAAATAAAAAGGTGGACGTGCTTTAGCCAATTGCTCTCTGAAAAATAACCAAAGAAGATAAATTAAAAGCCAGCTTTTATGCTAAACACAGCTGTGAAATATTTGCTAGAGTAAGAGATACTAAATACTTCTCAACTATGTTTTGTTGTGCTTTCTAATCAATTTCTGTAACGTTTCCTCTTCAAAGGTGACAGATTTAAATAAAAGTTGATATTGTATTTTAATGGTTTGTTAGAATGAATCTGTTCTAGCAATGTTAATGGCAAATGCAAAGCACCTTCTTACATGTCTTGTGACTCTAGAAAGTATCTTTTTCCCTTTTGTGTGCGTCAGGAAAAGCTTTTATTTTCATTTGTGTAGTCTAACTAATTTGAATCCTCCTGTTCATTGTTGTTTACCTGAAATCCTTGTTTTCAGTTGTTGGTTTTAAGTCCTGGTCTGATCTTAGCATACTGCCTCCTCTCTCTGTTGCATTACATAAAATGAACTGATTTCTGATTATACCATTCCAGGCTTCCAGGACCCTCAAGAGTGCCAGCTGCAGGCAGCAGTACCAAAGTCCAGGGAGCTTCTAATTTAAATCGCAGAAGCCAGAGCTTTAACAGCATTGACAAAAACAAGCCTCCACAATATGCAAATGGAAATGAAAAAGGTAAGTTATTAAAAGTTACTAAGCTCATTCTACATAACATGCAAGATGAAAAAAAATCAATTGGTAAGGAAGACCTTTGGAGATAGGGCTCTGAATTAGGACTTATGGTTGAACTGGGATTAAAGTTCAGAACTGAAAACTTTTGAGATGTTATATTTTATCCCTCTTTGATGAAAATATCACTGGGTGATTTTTCTGAAATAAAAATGAATCCATATTGGATGCCATATTCAAGTGCATTCATACGCAAAGGAAGGCTGCCATAATTTTCAGGGGACTTTGCATCTTAACCTCTAATGGAGAAGAATCAGAATATTATATTTGCATCAGAATATTATATGCGTCTATTCCTTCAGAACCTTACCTAGTGCATATATGTCTGAGGAGAGGATTGGAAATTAAGTCAAATTTAATGAAGATTTGCAGGGATTTGAATTCTGTGTTCATGTTTTATTGCCTCCTTGAAATATGGAAACAAATCGAGTTTCCTGGGTCCTTCCGTTTCTCCCACCATAATACTGTTTTCCTGGAAAAATGTGCCTCTGCAGGCTTTATCTCAGAAAGAATAATATAAAAATCCATCTTTCTGAGTTGTGTAACTAATCCAGCCCCTTCCCCCCCTTCTTTCTTCCTTTGTGTAATGAACAGCATTTTATTCATATCTCAGGGTTAGAATACAGTTGAAAATGATACAATATACATAGTACCCGTTTGCATCCTTGGGGTCTGTGGGAGGAACAAGTATGCAGTGAATGTTCTTCATCCAAGCAACAGGCAGCTATCCAGATTTTTTTTTACAAAATTCTGATGAACACACTTTGCCCCTAGCTGTATCTGAAGATATAAAACCATCCTTTCAATAGTTATTTCTTTATTTTTACTATCGGGGTTGAATGTTTTAGATAGTTCTATAGTGGGATTTATTTTATTAAGGACTTCTTTGTGGCAAGACATCCAAGCTAAAACTAGAAGGAGATCAGAGTGACAATTTGAGCAGACACTGTCTAGTTCGCAAATACAATAGCGAAGTTATGAAGTAGGAGATGTGGCTGATTGAGTGAAGGTATGTACAGCAGCTTACGTTTTAGAATTGCTTCGTAATGTTGATGTAAGTTTGCTGCTAAAATACGTGAGAGTGAAATGCTTCAAGGTGAGACATGGTTGTAGCTATTAATATTCTTCGCTTATTACTTGAAAACTGTCTTTTGACTACTAAGGATTGCATTGCGTTGCACATTTGTGTGGCTTTTTGTGTGATGGGTGTCCTTAGTTTTCTATTTCTTAACAGCAGAGAATGAGAACCTTGATGAGATTTTTAGTGAAGTCATCACTTGCAAGAGGATAAGGGCTTAGTGTACAATCATTCAATTCACTTTACAGGATATAGAAAATGTAATGTTGTATAACTACAGAGTACTATATTTGAGATGTTCTGTCTGCTCTTTTTTCTTTCTTTCAAAACAGCAGAATGGATGGAAGAACATTGATTTTACATGAGAATATAAACTGAATACAAGTTTGGTTTGGAGTATAAAGGAGAAGTTAGAGAAAATAACGGCTGTGAATGCAAGGACAGTGAAGCGATAATTTTTTAATACCCTGAAAGCACATATGAGAACCTGTATTTGAATTCACCATGCTACTTCTTTGCCTAAAGAGCAAAAACACTGAACCATGCTATATTTTAAATTTAGTTGTTATAGTGACTAATTTTTTAATATTACAATGACATTTCCAAGTAACCTTTTGATATTTTTTAAAGTATTTGAGGATGTTATGTGAACTGAGTTTTTTTGAAGAATTTCTTTAGAAACTAACTTTAACAACCACCAACAAACACGTCTTTTAAAAAAAAAAAAAGTGACTATTTGTTGAAAAACAGATTTTTCCTTACAGTGTGGTACATATAACAAACTTTGTATTTCAAATGTTGCTTCTGATGCAGATGCTTGGAGCAAGATAACTTTAGCAGCTTCCATTGAATGAACATACAGTCCATACATGCTAATTTCTGCAATGTATATCGTGTAGTAAGTAGCTTGCAATTCTGCATTAGTGTTGCATAAACTGAAGTGGAAAAAGAGACATCTTGCTCCAGATAAATAGTCCTTAGGGGTCGGGACCTTCAGACCTCTTCAAGGGCAGACCACTGTTGGTACATTTTTCTCTGCTGTACAACTTCCTGTAGGTGCTATAAGGAGACTTCAGAACAGATATACAGCATAAGAGGTTTTTATTAATCCAGTTAGACGTAATACTTGAAATCCATTCCTGCATAATATGGGTTCCAACTCAATCACAGTGGTGAATAGATATGTAGACACAGAGTTAAAGAAGACCTGAAGGTGATCCAAAATAAGATGTGATATGGCCCTCCCTTTTATATAGTGCTTCATTATTTAGTATGTTTTTAATGTTATCTCCTTTGAATGTTGCTTAGGGAGTAGTTCACAAAGTAAGAAACCCGAGCTAATGCAGGTTTGCTCTTTATTGAGCAGAACCCACTTTTCACCCATAGATGCAACCCATTGCTGTGACACAAGTAACCATAGCTGCAGTTAAGTCACGAACACAGAATGCATGAAGACAATAAACATGCCATGAGTTGAAACTCATCTGTGGAGCTTTAGTAAACTTTGGGTTTGGGGTTTTTTTTGCTGGACTTTTCAGCTTACGGGTATGTTTCAAAGGACACAGCTGCTTTCCAAGTTGTGTCACATATATCTACTTCTGACAGTAAAATAAAGACAAAAATAAAACTATGAAGATGAAACTACTTGAATAAAATGGTTATTCGCATTGCTAATACGGTAGATACTCAGGGTGGTTTGACCCCAGAAAAGAAATAATGTTCTAATTCAAGTCAAATTTTAAAAAAAAAAAGTAAACAAGTATTTACACTCAGATCTTGAAAATACTGTGTCTGAACACCAACAAGGGTCTCTATGTCATGGAGTGTAATTGCCTGTTTTTCAGTATAATTTTATAATATAAAATAGTGTTCATGTATTGTCCAAACTCATTTTCAACAGTATTTAGTTATTTTGACTATACTGACTGTGAGAAACTCCATCCTGGAACCCCATCATGTGCTGGATGCAAATTGTTATTCATCTGTGGCCAGTATGTACATCCATAGTTAATTTGTTTATGCATCTGCTAGTGCCAGTATTTTGTCCCTGGTGGTGTTCTCCTCCTGTGCTGATAAAGGGTAGCTACTTTCTCATGGACAGCTGAAAAGGGACAGTTGAACAAGCTGAACTGTTTTAATCTCAGCAGACAGACCTCCCATTCCTCCAAGCATCCCTATAGCAATCCTCTGCAGTTCTTCCATTTTCTCCTAACCTTCTGTATTGTGACTGTCTAAAATCGGATACTAATCTGGGCACCCGCCTGACACAGAATATCTAAATTATCAGTACCCAACTGTGCTGATCAGGGGTACTGTTGTCACAGAGGTCTTGTCTTCTCCAACAGCACAGGTCACAGGTGAGAAGACAGAGGGGGCTGATTGTATAATGGACCCAAGTTTAATCCCACACACATCCTGTGCCTATAAGAAGTGGATTTGAAAATGTCCATGCGGTTGTCATGGTCTTGCTGAGGTCTGGTAGAAATGTCTGGTTTTGCACTGAACAGCTGGGGGTGTTGCTGCTCTGCTTCCCCAACGCAGGTTGGGCCGAGCTCTGAAGCACTGAGCTCTCAAGCACAGTGTGAAATTGTTTTCACCACAAGCTGATTATGCATTTCAGCAATAAGGGGGTTAGGCCCTAAACAGAAGACTCTCTTCCTGTAAAATTTAGTTTATAGAAATATAAAATCGTTTCCATAGGTTGAGTTCTCTCTGTATCAAAATCACCACAAGGTGGGGACAGATTTCATGTAACAAAACAGCTAAATCTAAGTCCAATTGAACATCCAGAAAGCAATGAATGATGCGCAGCTTCAAGTAATGCATTTGGGCTAAGGGGGTGGGGGAATAAATGTTTTTATTCCACATCTTTAAACATACAGACAGGCTCTCAATATTTCTTGAGAGTGTGCAGTCCACATTCCTTGCAGATGCATTAAGTATACACTTTAAATTGAAGATTAAAGTAAATTTAAAGCTCTTTGTAATTTTTTAATGTTGTTCATGGTTTGTGACATAGGAATCAAATAAATACCAGTGGTTCCAGGAACCTGTGTTTTTTTACTATATATGTAGCAAAACAAGCTGTTGATGAAACAGTAAATACTCTTCACAATTTTTTCCCCCAGTGAGTTTAATATTACACAGCAGGAAATACAGCAAAGCATACATTCTTCTTTTTAATCAGATTTTTTTTTCCAGTAAAACTAATAGCCTGAAGCCATACAAATGTATCAGAATTAATACAACAGAGTATAGTGGCATCCTGCTGTTCACAGACTGTTACATGTATTCTGCATTAGCTTTGCATATTCTTATGGTGAATTGTTCTTCTGCAAAACTACTGAGATAGGTAAAGACCCCAATCCTCCTGTGTAATTAAGGCAACCTTAGTGCAAGGCAAGATGTGTGCAAGAAGGTCCTTGTGCACACCCAGTCCTGGGCTATCAGCCACGGGGCTGATCCCTGGTATAAATTAAGGAAGCCTGAGGACTGCAGTAATTTCCAACAGCTGCTGTTGGCCCCAGGCTCTCTTCCAGGATCTGAGGCTCACCAGAAAATAGCAGGGACTCAGCTGCAATCCCTGCCTTTTTTGCAAGGCAGGAATCAGTTCTATATCTGCCCACCAAAGCTGCTCCATGGTTATGGTGCTACCTGGAGCTGGGGAATAAACTGTAACCTCACCTGTCCCAGAAAATGCTCTGTGGCAACCCTTACCAGTTAACGTTTTCTTGCCTAGTAACTGGATGCAGCAGAGCTGCTTGAAACCGTACATTAAAGTGGACTGAGCTCATTTAAGGATGTGGGGTTAACAAATCAGGCTGAGGAGCACAATAAAATCCCTGTGCAGAGGGAATTATGCATCATCTATTGAAGGTGGAGGTGATTGGCCTGCTGGGATCCAGTTGTTAATAGTATTAAGCAAGTAACAAGCTGTTACATTTCTGTCATGCTACTTTTTTCAATTTTTTAAATTATTATTATTATTATTTATAAACTAGAAATTCTTAATGCTCTTTAGAAGAGTAAATTTTGCTACATTTGCATTCTTCATTAAAGAAAATCCCTTCCAGGATGCTCAAAGTCCTCCTTTTACTATGTGTAGCAGAGGCCTTCAGACTTCCAGGTGGGTAGTCTAGTCCATACTAGGGCCTTAGTGCGGAGACTGCAAAAATGAAAATGACACCTACCTTCAAACTCTGTGCTGAAGGGACAAATGTTTTCAGTGTCCTCATCTACTATATTATTCAGACAAGGGGGCCCCAAAGCAAGACTTTCACTTCACATGTGTACACAACACATCAAGCATTCTTTTTGCCATGACATGAACTATATCTGTATTGTGTGTTTCAGATCCTTTCTTGTAGTACTGCATGTGATATACTATAGGCAGACTTATGCCTTACTCACTGGCAGTCCTGAGACTGAATGGCAAGACAAGATAGATGTACTGAAAGGAAAACATGTCATCTGAGGCAATAGCTATGTACCGAATATTTGATTACCATTACCACTTCATTTCTCTGGTGCTCCAGGGTAGCAGATATATTAACAGTCAGATATATCTGGGAAACCTGAGCTTCATACATAAGAGCTTAACCTTTTCATGCTTTGCTTGATAAGGCTGGATGACTTTTTTGAAAATCGTGGTTGTCAATTAGCACAGTTTGATTATTGCAGAAGGAGTCTTGTTCTCATTCATTCTGAAGATTTCCTGAAGGTCCTGGATGAGGTAAATGTAGTGAAGGTATCAGAGCCATGTAAATGAACCTTCTGTACCAATATGAACTTCAGGCCCCAAACATCTATAATTGCTGTACCCATGTAGATACATCACTGTAACTTTCAAGTAGTGACACTGGTGAAATTCTTGATATATTTTTTCCCACCTATGAAAGTGCACTGAGCTGAGTTCCTGAAGTCACTTACTAAAGGCTGATAACTGTACTTAAAACCAAAAAAAAAAGAGTATAGAGACCTGTCATTTTTTGGTTATGTGATCATTTATCATATCACTTTAATTGCTCTATTATTCAGTTCTCCTCCTCCTGCCCAAAACCTCAGCTTTCTAGCATATATTTTGCTTTAACTAAACAGCAAACACCTCTTTCTCTGGTTTTGTTTGTCTTCCAATATTGTAGCGTTCTTTTTTAATTCCATATCTCGGTGTTTTGTTATTAACAATGATTGGAAGAATTTCTTTGTGACTTACTAAAGATACAATCTTTAATTGGATGGCTTAATTTGTATAATTAAATGGTTACAAGGAAGGCATTTCCGAGGCTCTCTTGAGCTCATAGATGTATTGCACAACACTGTGATGGTGAGGGGAAAAAAATCTCTTTTTGATTACCATCCTTCATGTTCCATGAACATGTAAATTATGTTTCTAATAAATCACATGTAACTGTGTTTTAAATGCCAGAGGAGTTTGATATTGCCTTCAAGCAGGAGATGGGAGAATAACTGTACCATTATGGTTCTTTCTGTTTTTTTAAGCAGATTCACCAAAAGGCCCTCACCCATCTGCAGGCATGAATGGAAACGTGCAGCATCCCACCAGCACCGGGCAGCAGCAGGTCTCTGCCATACCCTCTCCAAGTGCCAGCAAGCCTTGGCGCAGCAAATCCATGAATGTCAAACACAGCGCAACCTCTACCATGCTGTCCGTGAAGCAGCCTAGTCCCGCAACCTCCCCTACTCCATCTTCAGACAGGCTTAAGCCTCCCCCTTCCGAAGGCATGAAGCCCCCTTCATCTGGACAAAAATCCATGCTGGAAAAGTTCAAGCTGGTTAATGCTAGGACTGCTCTGAGACCTCCTTTGTCGCTGAGCTCAGCACCCAGTGACTGCGGGAGAGAGGATGATACCTTTTCAGAGTGTGGCGAAATGGATGTCTTAAGTGGTGGGGTGAACAGTGGCGGCTCCACAAGTAGCAGTCCTAAAGTATCACCGAAGCTAACCCCTCCAAAAGCTGGAAGCAAAAATCTCAGCAATAAAAAGTCTTTGCTACAGCCAAAGGACAAAGAGGAAAAGAACAGGGACAAAAACAAAGTTTGCACTGAGAAAACAGTCAAGGAAGAGAAGGACCAGGTCACTGAAACGTCTACAAAGAAAAGCTCAAAAATTGCAAGCTTAATCCCAAAGGGAAGCAAGACTACAGCATCCAAGAAGGAAAGTTTAATACCATCTTCTAGTGGGATCCCGAAACCTGGATCGAAGGTGCCAACAGCAAAGCAGAGTGCTACATCCACATGCACGGGAAGTAAGGAGGCTGAAAAGCTGAGGACTACAAAAGGAAACCAGTCCCAAACAACACCAAAATCTCAACTTAGCGAGAAGGCTTCTCCTTCCTCTGGTCTTGCTTCTTCTGAAGGGAAAGAACCAAGTGCAGCTCTCACCCCGGGGTCCTCCACAGCTCTGTCGGCCTCAATGGCTACAAGCAGTGGCCAAGGCACGGGAAATGGTGTCGTCCAGCTTCCTCAGCAACAGCAATACAGTCACCCCAACACTGCCACAGTAGCTCCTTTCATATATAGGTAAGGCCACAGGTGGAAATGGAGTTTGTGTTACTGTTTAGGAAAGAGAGTTAAAATGGATAGAGCAATGGTATATCATGCTCTTAGGGTTCTTATCTCCCAGTTTCTGTCACAGCATCGTGGGGACTTTTTTCCTAATACTAATTTTTAATTAGTGTTACTGTATGATCAATTTCTTCCAAGAGCTCTGAGTCTCTACCTTGCACAAAAGCAATCCACTGCAAATATTTGCCATTTAAAATTCAGGATGTTTTGATTAGAAATACAAATCACATGATACATTCCCTGTGCTGCTTTTGAAAGGTCATGGCTGAGTCAGGTTTCTAGTGCGAATATTCTTGTTTGCAATTTAAGAACCTCAGCATTTATTTGCTGATATTAAATAATATTTGCTTAAAATACACAGTTCTCTTTAAAAATCCTAAAATACACTGCTGACGTTTTCAGGGGATGTAACAGTACTAGTAGGATATTAGAGGAAAAACCATACAAAACATTTTGGGTAGAGAGAAAAGGTTGCTGTTTGCAGGTCCTTTTCCTGTTTAGGTAATTTTTACAGGTGATACCAACTCTTCCAATGGCTGAGACTCTGGAACAGAGGAATGAACAGTTACATCTGTCAGCTGTTGTCTGAATTTATTTTACTGTATGATAGAGCAAGTGACGGGAAGCTGAGAGATTTCATTGTACAGCTTAAAAGACAGAGTAAGTGTAGAAAGACTGGCAGGCTGGTTTGAGTAATGATTTCATATGTCAGCTGTTGGAGGGCTTTAGCTACAGTTGTGGGTAAATTTAACATCTGATAAAATGACAAATACATTATTAGGCAAAATATACTGGCAGTTTTTGTTAGTGAGTAGTACTGTAGATAATCTTGGCTAAAGATTAAAGACATGCTGAAGTAGGCTCTGAGGGAGTGTATATATCGTTACACACATCTAAACATACCTTCAAAACCAATTTGGATGAGTGATAAACTGTTTAAGTTAATTCTGAACAAAAGCAAATCAGAAAATCATATGGGGGGAAGGCATAATATAGGTTATATTTATTCTAAGATACAGTGGGTAGCCTCTTGAGCGTCAATTAAATATATCACTGAACATGTTTAATATGCATGTTTCTTTATAGCTGCTGTGATACAGACAATTTGCAGTGTGGTACATAGGATGGCCTACATATGTCTTAGGGTTCATATATAAAGAGGGAAAAAGAAGTTAAGCTTTGCCTTCAGATGTATGTGCTATTTAATGGTAATTTTCTGACATATTTTATGCTATTTCATTGCATGATGGAGATATCTTATCGTTCTCTTTAGCTTCATCATGAAGCAAAATATATTTTGAATTTTAAAGGGCGATAGAAGCATGCATCTTCCAGAAAAATTTGGTATTAATAATCGTCTATTTGCTTCAAACAACTAGCAAAGGAGACTGTATTTGAAGTTAAATCTCGCATGAAACTAAAATTCTCAGAGCCAAGGTCTGATCTCAGAATGCCATAAACCCAGAGTAATAGAGCGACTTTGATGAGGTTACTTCAATGCGTATGTCCGCAACTGAGAGCAGAATCTGACCCAAAAATACACAGTAACTAAATTCCTTGCAATTCTCAAGGGCTTTGTAACAGTACACCATGATTTCATAGAAGAATATAAATATAACCAATATATCCAAATTTCCAAAGTCAGCATATTTATTTTTGTGGACATATGGCAAGTAGAAGTGTGCATAAAGCTGGGGTACTATATTTACATTTTCTTGCTCTTAAACATAACTATTTTCTGAGCATTCACCACAATTTTATATACAGAATTTTCACGTGCGTTTGCTACAACAGCTTTGTAGATTAATGCATTGGTAAACAACAGTTACCATTTAGACTAAGTTGTTTATCACTAGAAGATTGTCTTGGCTCTATGAGTTTGCAATGCAGTCCTTGTAAAAGGTTTCGATATAATTTAGTCAAAATACAGTGCATTTTATCCAGAAGCCTGCAGAATACTGCAATTTACTGCAATACATTGCCGTGATCAGTTTAGGCTTTTAGCACAAGAATAAGTAAGCCAGTACTTTTCTGTTTTGTTGCTGATACCTGGAGATATCATGTATTTTGCAATGTTTATTACTGAGAGGATATTAATGCAGATTTCTCAGTTAAAAAAAAAAAAAAAAGTATTCCAAATAGTTTCTTTGAGGCCAGCGTGTATTTTGCTTAAACAGAGAATGCAGTGTTATAGCAGTTATCAATACCCATGTTTCCAAAGAGACAGGTATTTTTCTTAATGGACAGTAGACAGAAAATACTGTTTCACTAGGAGGTTTTGAACTGATACATTGCACTATTCAGTTTTGCACTCTTGGTGCTTTGTCCTACCTGATATCACATTGTATTTTTATGCATCTCAAACACCAGAGCATGGAAATTCATATGGGATTATTACTTCTCTTCAAAGATTAGCAGCAACAGTCAGAGTTGCATTTGAGATAATCTAAATGAGTATAATTTATATTCTTCCATCGTCCTCAGCAAGTGATTATTTATTTTCAAACGCTGTTGTGAATGTGTTATTTACAGCCTGTTATGTGTCTCCTCTGAAGTAGACTGCAGGGTCCAAATGATAGAAGAAAGGCTGAAGTAGATGTAATTCAGTTGCCAGAAAGCTTGACAAGAGAGATACAGCAGGAAAAACAACTAAAAGGAAGGTGTAAAAGACTATATAATTGTTCAAAATATACCATCCATTATTTAAATTGCACATTCTTCTACACAGACAGAATTGAAGGTAGATGGAAATTGTGCCATCTGCCAGAGTCCCTTAGATTCATATTGAAATTGGCTATAGAATTTAGTTATCTTGATAGTGGTGCATAACTTTCAGATGGAGAAGAGTAACACAGAAATTTAGTGCTTACTAGGTTACAGCAAAAACCGGGGGAGGGGGGGAAGAGTCATTAATGAAAAAATAAAAGTAAACCGAATCTTTCTCCTAAAATCTTAGCAAGACAAGAACAACCTAGTTGCTGAGTTCCCCACTTTGCTATACATTGCACAACAGTGTAATATAACCTGTGATTCCAAACACTATCTTGCACAGAGAAGAGCCTGTGCAATCAAAAATAAAGCAACCATTGCTTTATTTTTTTCTGAGCCAAATTGTGTAAGTTTGCATTATTTTCATAAAATGGGAAACAGCTAATAGTCCCAGGAGTAACCAAAGGTCACCTCACTCCATGGGGCAAATCCTTAGTTGATGTAAATCATCAGAACCCTACATGTAGTATGTGATATGTTAGCAATTAACATTTGTTGTGGGTTTGGTCAACACTAAAGGAGTACTTTAATAGGGGAACATTGAGATGTAACTGGACTCATGTACTGCAAGGTTTTGTTTTATTGACTCCTCCGGTAACCGCACTAGTAGCTTAGTGGGTCTCTTTTTCACAGCTCGAATATAGAATCTGAAGTGGCCAAATCCCAGGGGCTATGGTGCTCAGGAATTGCTTAGTGCCTGAAATTCTGGATGTACAGAAGCTGCTGCAGAGTTGGCTGACCATTCATCATCCTGAGCTGCACTTCTATGTTGTGCCTCACTTAAATTTCAGTTCTTCAGCTAAATTTGTAGTTTAATGATAGCAGCATCTGGAAAAAGTTTCAGCACTGCCTGAATTGAGACCTTGCAGAGATACTCTTTCAGTGTCAATGCTGGACTACAAAAACCAGTTTGGCACTCTTTTTGTCCCTGAAGAATAAGAAACTGGTAACTTCAGCTGGGGCCAGACTTTTCTCTGAAATGCAGGGTGATAGGATGGGAGGTAACAGATGCAAGTTACAGCAGGGCAGATGCTGATTAAAAGTTAGAAAAAAATATTTTTACCTTGAGGGTAGAGCAGGCTGCCCAGAGAGGTTGTGGAAGCTCTGCCCTTGTACCTATTCAAGACTCAACCAAAGGATGCCCTGAGCAAGTTAATGGAACCAGACCTGCTTTGAGCAGATCATTGGACCAGGTGGCATCTAGAATATCTTTCTCATCTACATTAGTTTTTGATTCAATGTGGACTAAATTTTCACTAGATAGAGGCAGAGAAAGGAAATATCAGTATAGTAAACAAACATGTTAGCAGGTACTAAAATCTCCTTCCTATCTCCTTTCCTATGTGTTTGAAACAATTCTATTACTAGAGCATAGCTTCAAGGGTGCATGAGAAGTGCAGAGCTGTGACAGATGGGAAGAAGGAAATAATCTGGTTGCACCTCTGAAGGCACAGCCAAATTCAATTCCAGCTGCCTGTTCAGGATGTTTTTATACTGTTTTAGGGAAAAATTAAACAGCTTTTCAAGGATCCTGCAAACACAGCATCTGTGGGGTTTGTTGAAGCCATATTTATGTCCAGTTTTAATAACTAGAGGCTACTTCTGGTCACTGATTGCGGAAGTAAAATGGTTTTCACTAAAATACATTCTGTCAGTTAATTGTTTGTTAATAGTAGCTTGTTCTGCTAAACATACTGCAACTCTTTCTTTAAAAATGTGATGATTCAAGGTTATACTGCAGTACTTTATTGATTTCCATTATTGACGTTACTGTTGTGAAAATAAAGCAACACTCACCACCAAAATTTTGCAATTGTAGGTAGCACTTAACATTGCCACCCGCCAGGTTTATTTGTAACAAAACCACAGTGTTTAGAAAAAGCCTCCCATTTTCTCATGCTTGGTTTTCAAGTAGTTGCGCAAGAAAAGTTTCTAGTGTAGAAATGTTGGTTAGGAGATGGGAAGGAGGATAATAAATGAAGAAACAAATACAAACACATACTTGATTAATGCTGAGTTGAAAGAGTAGCTTGATATTTCTGTTGCTTGCTGTTTATAATCTGAAGTTATTCTTATTAATTGCCATACAGACAAGTGTGGCCTTATTCCTTTGGCTAGATAATCAGTAAATTGTAGGATAAAGGGCCAAAAAAGATAGTCTGACCAGTCTTCTGTCACTGGCAACCATATTAACCCTTTCATAAAGCAATTAAGTTTTCTTTTAAAATAGTTAATCCTCACTACTCCAACAGGAAGATTACCTCATCTCATTGTTAGAAATTGTTTAAAATCTACACAATGAGGCATTTACTACTTTCTTAGTGTTGTCCTTTAACTTAAAAAAGTTGTTTTCACTCTTTTTGATCTCCCCTTTTATATATTTGAGGGAATGCTCCCACCCTCTTCCTTCTCTTTCACAAGGCTTAACCTCTTTTCTTTCTTTTCCTTTCAGAAGGGTTTCTTCTCCCGCATAAACATCTTAGTAGCCTTTCCCTGCAGCTGTTCCTGTTTTAGCTCACATGTCTTGAACATGGGTGATCAAACCACTCGTGTTCCAGATGTGGTCCTGCCAGTCTGCTGCACTGACAGTGATACACATTCAAGACAGCTGCACCTCAGAGAGTTGTTGGAAAAAAACCCACCCAGCATATTCATCTGATATCTTTTGGAATGTCAAGTAAAAGCCAAACAAATCTTTGATGTTATCTGTGCTTATCAAAGGTTGGCTATTTCGTTAGAGACAGGAAATGACTGACTGTTAAAGACAGCCTATTAAGTACTGCTCCAAATTCTGTTCTTAATTGCTCCTGTATGGGCTCATTTTAATCAAACTGAATGAGCTTCTGCAGGTGTGATTGAGAGCAGGATTTGTCCAATTAAGTGAGTTTTATGCTCTTACAAATAGGTAGCATATAACTCGGTGGGCTGGGGAAAAATATAGTCTCTGATTGCCACGATTAAAATAGAAAACAGATTGTCCTGTTTACATGACGGTTGCCTAAATTAACCTGTGCTGCAGATGCACAGCACTGGAAGAAATGTCAACGGGTCTGCTTTGACTAAACTGAACAGTGACCTGTGAATAGGTAGAAAATAGAAAGCCATTCATTAAGGCCAATGTGTAAGGTTAATGAGAAGATCTTTTAATTTGCTGTTTGCTTGCCCAGAGCTTAATCTGTGCTGCAGTCCTGCAGAGATCACTTATGTCTTTCATAGGAGCAGTACAGCCCAGAGTAAGAAGTAAAAGTCAGAAGTATAGGGGAAGACAAATCTGAAAATTTCACCTTCTTTTTTTTCCATCCTTTTTCGAATGTATCACACCCTGTGACAGGCCTAGAGCATAGGCACCCAGTCTATAGCTGGACCTCCTTCCTCCCTAAGAGCTGGGACTTCTACATGGGTTTACTTGGAAATCATTCACCACTAGACCAATCTCAGCCCATCTGGGCTAAGCTCAGCTCCAGAAAAAATCCAAGGCCTTGGCCATCGTGCACCAAAAAGCAGGTCTGTGGTGGAAGTGCTGGCAGCTGGCAACCCAGTGGAAACCTGGTGGGAGAAGAGCTATTGGTGAGCTTCCTCAGAATACCTCCATCACGGCTGCCCAAAGGCTGGACAGGTGCATTTTGGCACATCATTTCCACAGTACATAACCAGTTTCTCCAGTAAGCAGAACTTAAACTGCCGCTAAATCCCTAGTCCTCTGTGGGATTTCTGTTGTTGCCTCAGATAATTAGAATCATTGACGTTTTTACCAAATTAAACATAAAAATGCTGAATGAAGTCAGTACCACGGTTTTTGTTACTTGTTTTGATAGCAAATCACATTTATTTTACATTATATTTAAACTTTCAAGTTTCAAATAAAAGAGACAGTTCATGCTTCTAAGATCTATAATTTCAGGCTTCCTATAGATTTAAGAAAACCACATAATTTTAATGTTTGGTTTATATTTCCATGGTTTTATTTCTACAAATTAAATCAAACATTCTTTAATTATTAGTGTTACATGATCTTTGTTATTCGGTGCTTTGACTTTAAGTCTTAGATACTAAAGCCATCTTATGTCTCAGAAACTTGATTTTATGCTGCAATTAACCCCACAGATCAGATTCTAAGATCTGAAATGGAAATCTTTGCAAGTATCTCTTCTTACAGTGTTTTTCAACTTCTCTTCCTGATTATGGCTGCATCAGGTTTTTGAAAACAGAAAAAAAAAGCCAAAAAAACACTGAGGAATGGAAATGTGCTTTAATTGGTACTTGGTATATCTAAACGTTTTGGTGTCACCTGGGCAAGCAAAGTTGTGAATAAGTAAAAACTTGCATTCATTGCTATTCTAAATAAATAAGCTCCCTCATCATGCTGAAGCTTACATAGTTGCTGTAGATCACTCATTACTTGTTTGTACTCTTGGAGAGAGAGCCAGTCATCTTAACATTAGTGTCTGCGTTCCCATACAGTCAACAATGAGTGATGTATTTGTCTGTATTGACTGTACAGGCGATAGTCACTGCTAAAGGGCAATCCAGGTCATTGAAATTCTGTTTTACCCCTAACCCCATTCACTAGACGAAGAATCAGCAGAAATGTTGAGTGTTGGTGAGTGGTGAGACTCCAGACCACTTAATCCTTTTCTGATGACAGATATCCACATAAACAGGAATGGAACATTTCTATCCTCTCTTAGAAGATATCTCACATATAAGGCTCTTGTTTCAAGAAAGGGTTTACATCACCCTTCTGGGTTGATGCAGTGATTGCCAGTTGAACAGTTGCACAATCAGGAATGTGATATCACAGGATCGGAAGGAGAACAGATGAAAAGGTTCCCTTTTTGTTTCTAACTACGGGTGGACTGATGTAAACTCCATATAAGTTTTGTGGAGAATGCTGGGAATACTTGAGTGGCCCCCACCTAACTGGTTGTTCTTCCTGAAAGACCAAAAGCTGTCTACTCTTTTCTACTGTTCTTCTTAACAAACTCCAGCCTTGCTCTGGCTCCAGCCCCAGAAGCTCCGTGATTTGGGTTCAACGAAAACAGTGCAGGCTACATCAATTATCTTTGCCATTATTATAAGTGTCTTTTTCTGAAGGGTGTTTTTGGGCTGATAGTTTGCCCTGGGCTGATCCAGTGCTAAGTTTCATCACTAACCCAAACAGGAGTTCTCATGAGTATTCGTGCCATCTCAAAGTGGGTTTCACTGAGAGTAGACATATCTCTCATTTGTTTTGATGATTTGAAACAAGATGGGAAAACAAATGGATGGTGGAATTTCAGGGTGTGATCTCTGGGGAGGGATAGAGTGGGCTTTTTGTTATTCAGGACGCTGTCTTCGAGCACCAAATACAGAATTACAGCCACGGTCAGTAGGATGCAGTTAACCTTGCAGCATGTGCTGAGCTTATGTTTCCAGTTGTGAGTGACAGAAAGGAATAATAGATGAGAACCAAAACCAGTTTTTTTATAGAACGGTTGTCTGCTTCTAGCATCCCAAAAGTACAGAAATTTATAAGAAGATTGCATCAGATTGGTCATAATTTACACTTCTATTTCTGTGTATGTAGAGCCAGAGTTAAATGATTCTGATCAACAGATTCCACCAAGACAGTACTTGTGCCATTATGTGTGCATGTATCTGCTCCCTCACGTACTGTCAGGAATTTCTGAACAAATCCATTCAGTAAGTAACCCTGAAAAAAATGTTAACTGGAAAGTTATTTCATAAAAGAAGTTGCTGTAAAAGTCTTTTAAGAAATAAGTCACTGCTTTTATCAGTTATAAAACACACATTCATCACAGTTAAATGCCTGAGTTCACTGATTAGTTGATCATTGGAAAAACTTTTGATAACTGAGCAATAATTGTAATATTTTAAAATTAGAATATAAATATTTCACTAGTTTTTTAAGATATTAAGGCTGTATGTGTTGTTCGTGTCAGGAAGGCTGGAGGAACTTCGGCTCTAACTGAACACTTTTTGTCCCTTTTATTTTGAAAAGTGGCTGATATGTTTTTAGATGTATTCTTTTACTGTAAACAAATGTGGTATAGGATGCTGTTCAACATCATGGTTCAACAGTTCCTGTGTAAGCTACATGCTACAGCTGCTCTTTAAGAAGAAACAGTAATTGTCTGATCTATTTTGTATTATCATTTATGTGCTTGAGTATTTCTTGCTGCTTACCATTATGCAATAGCAAACAACTGTATTCAACAAAGGGTACCCATTATAATTTATCAATGATATCCCCAGAAATGTGGATCACAGAAAGTCACAGAAAATACAGGCTATCTGTTAACAAGTTAATGGAAAAACTTTTATTATCCCATTTTCCCAGAAGGCATATAAGTGGCATTATCAAAAGAAGCTGCACATATATTTAAATATCTGGGCCAGATTTCCATTCCAGCCTTGCGTACGCTTCTTCCCACATGGCCTCTCTGGCCTAATATTTCAGCAATTACAAGTTTTCATTTTCCTTATATATGTGCAAGGATGTGACTTTACAATTTAAATGGATTCTGCCTGTCTCTGGTTGACACCTCTTCTTGCAGAGAAAAAACGAGGAAAAAAGATGGCTCTGAGTTGTTCTTGAAGAGACAGACGGAGAGAATTCCTAGTTGCATGCGGATTTGTGTAGCTGGAGTCAAACTAACACAGAAAGAATGTAACATTCGTGGTATTTTCACCATATAGTAGTACAATTCTAGATGGAGCTAACGTAACATTTGTTTTGATTCATACATGAATGACAGATAATGATAATCAATCCTCTTGCTTGATTTCAGAACTCTCTCAGAAAATGACAGTACCTCTTTACCACCTGCTGACTCCTGCACCAGTCCTACTAAAATGGATTTATCATTCAGTAAGACTGCCAAACAGTGCCTAGAGGAGATATCTGGTGAGTAACAATAAGCCAGGAGAAGCCGGTGAACATCTTTGTTTACATCTGTTTCCTACCAGGAGCTTTGCAATGCGTTGAAATAATGCTTCTAACCTCTATTCATGAGCAGTATTAAATATGCAGAAAATGTGGGTCATGCACAGTTAGTGCTTCAAATGCACAGCTCTTTTCTGAACTGCTTCCTTCTGTTCAAATATCTTCATCATTTTGCAGAAATTGGGTTCAAGGTAGTTTTTCAAGTCATTATTATTTTCTAGTCATATTGAATGTTCCAAGAGAAGTGGTGGAAAGTCAACTTCAGAATGTTTGACACTTGCATTTAGGATCATCAAATTAAATCAGAATATCAGAACTGAGAAATTACATAAAATATATTTTCTTTTTTATAAATTAATCTACATTCAGTAATTCCTTACTTTTAGGTTACAAATGTGAGGGGGTTTGGTTCTTTTTATCATATTTGAATAATTCCTTTGAAGTCAACAGAGTGATGCTGATTTACATGAGCCTAGAATCTGGCTGTAACTCTGCCTGTGGATGCAAAAAGCAAAGTGTGTCACAGCTGACTTTCTCATCAGGACAAAATTGCACTGCAGGGTTGTGTGGGAGTACTTTCAAAGGGACACTTCGCCAGAGCTGTTTTGTTGGGGCTTGGAGGTTTATTTTTGTTGTTGTTTTGGGTTTTTTTCATCAACATCCTTACTGTTACCTTTGGATTCAGTTGTAGTTTTACCTTTTTATTCCAAATTTTTAACATTCAAGTGGATTTATTACAAATCATGCAGTAGTCTTACACAGGATATAACTCACTTAAAGCACTAATTTGACACGTCAGTCTAAAATTATCTCTCCACCAGAAGGCAAATCAGATGGCCAAGCTTTGTGGGACTGTCTTAGCATTTAGCTGACTTATACTGAAATTGAGGTTTTGTCCTGGTTTGTCTCAGTCCCTTTGGAAGTTTTCTGAGGCTAACATCCCTTATTTGCGCAGCCAGATTTTGTGATAAATATGTCACCCTGAAACATGGTGAAATGTTCCCTGGAGGTGGCATATGGCTTTTAAAATTAATGTAAAAAAATTAATTAATCCAGGAATCAGACTCATTGGTCTTCCATGTATAAAGAGTATAATTGAAACACACATATCAAAAGATGGTTCAACGAATTATCGACAGAGATGCTGAAGAAACTAAATAAATATTGATTCAGTACCTGCTGAAATGATCAAATGGGCTATCATGCCTCCTGTCCTTTTACTGTTCTGAACAGAAATGGGACAGCATCAAAAGGAAAAAAATGGCATGAAGGGCACTAGAAATCAGAAATGTTCCTAATCTGATTATTCAGACTGGCATTAGCAGTTGACTGACGTAGCAAGCAGCAAAGCAGAACTACTGAGAAAATGCAGTCGATGGTTTATCTTATACAGAGGAAAACAGATGTGTGTCATCCATAATTGACTGTTAGCAGCAAAAAGAATGAATGGATTAAGTGCTGTATGTGCTCAATAAATATTTGTTTCTCTTGGTTTACTATCACCAAGTCATTGGTGACTCTGTCACTAGTGAACCTACAAGGACAAAAACTTGTGTGATGGCCATTCAGGGCAGTATTCCATGATGGATGAGCCGTGAGAAAAGACAATTAACCCCAAACCAATCTAATTTCCTTGCTCTAGTGGTGGATTGTCATGGCTCTGTTTTATGTGCCCAGCAATGCAGTTCACATCCCTTCGTTGCTATCTCAACAGTGATGGTGAAGAACTAGAGAAGAAAAACAAGAAACTATAGAAGTAGTTTCCAGCTCTCATCTTCTCTATCTTCCTCCCTACTTCTAAGAGAGCCAGTTACCTTTAAAACCTCTCCTGTCTTCCACTCTGCAAGTGATCACTGGGTTGTACTTGCACAGCTGTGAGAGGAGGGTGGTGCTGGAAGGCAAGGGAATGGTGAGCCTGGTGTAAGCATGGACCCAGAGGTGCTGCCCCAATAACCTGAACAACCTCCTTATTTATAACTTGTCCCCATAAACCTGTTGCTCTTGGTAATTTCCCACATGGCTCTTGGTAGAGCTACTGCAAATGTGAGTTTCTTCACTGTTCCTCCAATTCTGTTGGGAATTTGGTCCAGATGTGATCTGAAGCGCTTCAAACTTTTTTCCTACCTTTTTATTTTTTCTCCCTGACTATTCTGCAGCTCAGCCAGAGCAGTCCCAGATGTTTCCATGGTGCATGTGCAGATTGGCAGTGCAGCACATGTGCAGTAGGTGTAAGGCTTCCTACACACCTTGGGTCCATTCTGTTGTCCATGGTGCCAGTGATACCTGTACACACGCTGAATGAGTCCCACTTGTAGGCATGGGTCACCCATGCACTGTTTTCGGTGCATTCTGCCGAGGGTAAACTCATTGCACATGTGGCACACAGATGTGTAGACTTCTGTCCAGGAAATCCCAGACAGAAATGTGCGAGTCCTAAATAAAGACCAGTTCTGTAGTCATGCATGAACACTCTTTCTTGCATGTGCTTTATGTAACCCGTTGCGTCAACAAGACTACTTGGTATCTTTTTTTCTAGAAAACTGGAGTGTAACTTTACAGAGAGGTTTTAAAAAAGAAAATGAGAAGAAAAGCTGATAAAGTAATCCACTTTGGCACTTGTTTTTCATGGTATGACTATGAACAAGTTGTTCAGACTTTCTCATCTTGTATTCCTACTGGTAGTAGCTGTGACTTTTATCAGTCTCTGCTGCAAGTTTATTGGAGAAGGATGTCTGAAAGTTAATTATTTAATAATCCATTGTAAAATGTACATGTCAGTAGCTACAAAGTGTTATTTTACTAAATCAGTGATAGTATTTGGCTTTAACAAGTGTTTACATGTTCAAAGAGCTTAATGCAAAGTATATGACTAAATAATTATTCATGAATTTACAAATATTGACTCATTATAAAAAAAATCTGAGCGATGTAGCAGAAACAAAAGAGTGATTTTAAGAGTTATAGGCCAATATCAATGGTAGGATTAGCACAAAAACATGCAATTTTCAAGCTTTTATGTTTTCTGTACTTCTTTTTTGGTGTCTGAAAGAAATAGTTAATTAACAGTTGTTGAAATAGTTTACAATTTTTCTTTCAAGTAAGCTTGTCTGAAGAGATTCATAATCTCATGCACTTGGAGATCTAGTACATAATTCATTTGTAAGGCCTCAAATTATGCACTGAGATTTCAAAGAAAGTCTTATGTGACAACAAAAGTTGTCCCCAGATTATTAGCTTCCAAAATAATTTTTATAATTCCTTCTATGAAAGAGACAGTAAAAATAAGGTAATATCCAACACTGACTACAATGGTTTGGGAAAGTTCCCGGTGCTGTTCTTGATTTAGATGTATTCCCATGCAGTGGGTGGGGAATACATTGAATTGCAAGGTAGTTGGGGAATAATGCTCTGTCATGACATTAGCTCTCCTGTGGTCTCCTATACTGTCTGCTTAGTTTAGAAAGATGTATTTGCTCATTAATATATTTCACACATTTAAAATGGAGGGATGAGCTTTATAAAAGTATTTTTTCAATAAATAAACCTGAGAATTTTCCACATTGCAATTTTAGGTTTTCTCAAATAATCCCCTACTGAGAAGTGTGGTAAAGCAGAAAGATAAATTCCGTGTGCTTTGTGCCGAGCACGTGGTCCAAGATGTATCTGAGGATGATGATTCATGGTGATCTCTCTACCAAGTGTGGCAGTGCAATTAAAGAGAGAAAAGTTCATGTAACCCTCATAAACCTGTTACCTAGGGCAGTAGTGCAGTGTTTGTCACACGAAGGCTGAATGAAGGTTGTGTGTTAGCCTCCATACTCCAGCATTTGACTCATGTTTTTAACACATGTAGGAAAGGAAATGAGACAGGTGGATGCTGGAGCTACCAGGTACTGTTGGGTGGCTCCCAAACAGTTCAAGCATCATTCCTGCACCTGGATGATGATCCATGACCTGTGTTCTGCTGGAGCTGGGCTGCAGTCAGTAGTTCAGCTGGGAGAAGAAACAGGTCAGCAGAGATACTGAGACCCGGTGGGTTGTCCAGGTTCCAGCTGTACCCCTACCAGCTTCCAGCCTGGAGTGGTGAGGTTTGGTGTGGCTCACTGGGTGAAGACATTTCATCCCCTGCCGTAAGTTTTTCGGCTCTCATCGGGAATGAGGACTAAATATAAGTAACAGCAGTCTTTTATCTGGTCTATTTATGCTCAGAGCTGAGCAGCCACTCTGCTTTGCTTCCCTAGCAGAGCAATGCTTAGCACAGGGGAGTGCACCCTGTCTGCTGGGCTTCCTGAGGACATCTACAGCACAGCAGTAATGCCTGCTACATATGACCAGGCAGGCACACCCTGAGCTCAGCAAGTAGGCAGAGCAGTTCTATACCTGCCTACAGCTGGCCATAGAGACAAGCCACTATCTGTAGCTGTTTGGACATGAAAGGGTGGGTGAGGAAGTCCCTATTAATTTATTTACAGTATCAGGTAGAGATTCAGCCTTGCTGTTTATGGTAGGAAAGGTCCTGCTGCTGGCTGTGGTGCATGGAGCCAAATCATTGTCCTTCTTCATTTAAAACACAACAGCTGAGAATGGTGTACCAATTTTGAGTACAAGTTGAGATTTTTAAAACCATTGTATGGGAAAATTGCCCTCCATTTTGCAAATTCTGTGTTCTAAATATAGCCTTGTGAAGCCTTTCTAATAACCTAAACAGCTTCCTCAGCTGCGCTGAACAGAAGGTTACAGCCGCATGGTGCCGGCAGCGTGTATCGGTGTGGGAGCACGTGGGCAGTGCTGGAGCTCCGCTTCCTCAGCCGGGACCATGTCAGCATCCACACCAGCACGTTCATAACAACCTTTTAAGGGCCCATATGTCACTGCAACTGGCAGACCCTGGGAGTAAACACAGCAGTCTTACCTTTTGTTTCCATGCTGAAGAAGTGGCAGGCTTTTAATATGTGGGATGATTTTGTACTCAGGATGACAGAGCATTCTTTCATGTCTCGTCTTATTTTGACTTTGTGGGTGACACGGGGAGGGGAGTGATATCTCTTCGTGTCGTGGACTGTCTTTCTATGAACGTGTCAGTGATTTAATATGGAAAACCATCATTGGTTGAGACTAATGATTTTTCTTCTAATTGTTCCATGTTTATGACAGTTACCTAAGAAAAAAATGTACCCTCCCTTTAAAATTTCTGAAAAAAGTTGCTCCCGTGTATTTTTTTTCCTTATATATTTTTAAAAACTGTAAACTGAGCCAGCAAAAACCAAGAAGTACACTGAGGCTTCTGTTAACACCCATTTATTCATCCAGGTAATCTGCAAACAGCTTGTAATTCTTAGGGTGGCATTTTTAAAGGTTACTATGGTGTCAAGATTTCTCAGGTAGGGATTTGAGACAAGCGTATTTTCACAGTGGCAAAAGCAGTATATTGTTATACAGCAATTTTCATATTGTAGATTTCTACATAACGTTTTATGAAATTAATTGCCCTTAGATAAAAAGTTTGTATCTAAAACAGAATTAAATTCAGCTAGTTCTTTGTTCATGTGTCTACTATTTCAGGTACTAGTATCTCTTTCTTTGTGAGAAAAGGTGTACATTTAAACATAAGTCTTATTTTCCTCTTGATAATTTGTTTAAAAACATTTTGAATTGATGAACGTAGTTCAGACAGGATACTGAGTTGCTCTGTAAAATTTACTATTCCATTCATAGATTTTCTTCAGAAGATTGTGAAACAATGATTTTATTACAGCTTTTTAATTCAATGCTAGCTTTTGAATCTCACAGAGATACAAACAAGGTATATTTTAAGAATAAAGAAATGGAATATTTCCTTTTATAAATCACCTTACTGGGTAGGTACTGTTGTCTTCCATATTTTAGCTTTTTTATGATCATAAATAATATTGTTTTTTTATTTAGAGCAGAAATTGCTGGACTGAAGGTCCATTTGCAAACCTGCTTTTAGCTTCCTGCACAGGGAGTAAGAGTGATATGGGAGAAATAGTTTGTCATCCTTACCTTTCAGGGAGAAAAATAGGATTTGACTGTGAGCTAGATCTGTTACTGTAGCATCCCATTCAGGTGAAGCCGTGTCTTGAAACCTGTAGCACTGTAAACTGGGCAGAGGCTTCTGTGTCTCCGGTTTAATTCACCAGGATGTTTGCTGCCATGGCAGCCAGCAGCATTCACTGCAGTAGCAGGGAAGAGTCATATATCTGGGAATGCAGGTTGAATACTAAAATGTAAGGAGGCTTGTGCAGAGCTTTGCTTCAGTGGTTAATTTTGGCTCTTTATTGAGCTCTGACGTGGAGGCTGTACTTGCAGTTCTGTGTCAGCCCATCTAAAGTGAAGAGCCGTCGTGCACTGGGATCAGTCATGATCTGCTGAGAGGGGGGAGGAAAGCCCAAGACAGCACTTGTGCCTACTTTGGATTTCAGAAGGCAGCAGCTGTAGACAGAGATGCAGGCCCACCGCTCCGATGAGACCAGTGATTGGATGGAGAGGGGAAAACACAGTTGGCTTTTGGGATTACTTCTGTGCTGGAGCAGAGTGTTTGATCAACTCTCTTCTGCTTGAGAGAAATCCAAGTGAAAATGACTGTAAGTACTGCAGATTAATGTGACGGGAGAGAAGTGGCTTAGCAGAGACAGTGGCGTAATTTTAAAGAAAATGACTGTGCCTGTCTAGTCATTTACAGTGCCTACACTGCATGTTTGAGCTCTGCTTTTCATTGCAAGTGCAACTATGTGCTACCTGGGATGTGCAGCGTGCGGAGCTGGAGGGATCCCCTTCCAGACCTTTCAGGAGAATTGAACTGCTGTCCCTCTCAGAAATATGAAATCAAACTGAGGTGAAGCCCCAGCCGGAAAGATGCAGCGATCTGCCGAACTGTCAGTGTTTAAAAGCAAGGAGGTTAGAAAAGGGTGCGTTCGTCTTCAGAAGCAGAAGTCTCTAACCAATCTCACACTCATCAGTGAAGGGGAGAAGAGGAGATACTCATACAGGGAGAACTGGTTTGGAAACGCCTCCAAGTCCAGCCAGAGTTACCATCAGCGGGAGGCAGAAGCTGGGAGCAGAGGCTCCCTTTCCAAGGCACTCTCGCAGTCAGTGCACTCTCTCTGCCACTCCAGCCTCAATGCACCCCAAGTGTTTCAGATGATACAACCTGCTGGAAACAGGACGTCCAGGAGGCCAGGCGAACGGCATACAGGTGAAGGCTTTGAGACTGACAATGAAGAGAGGGGAAAATCAGATGAAAATGCATCTTGCATGTCCCATTTCCCTGGCAGGAACTGGGCAGAGGAGGAGGAGGAAGGCTGCTTGCGTGAAGGGACTGCACATCTGGATGAAGATGTCATAATAACGATGCTGGGGGACCTAGAACAGGTCCTTTATACTGATATTTTAGGTAAGTTAGCTTTGGCTTGACATCAGGAAGTGCAGGAGGAGACCCAAGTGTTAGCACATTATCTGCATGGAGCAGATTTTTGATCTTGACAGTGATTTCACAAGACAGAACTGGGTTTATTTGCGACCCATATTTAGTATGCAAAAATAGGGTCTAGACATTTCTTCTTTGTTCACTTACTCTTACTTCCAAAGACTGCATGAAGTGAAGACAAATGTCTAAATCACTTTTGATGGGTGCATGGGCAGAAACAGACTGTGAATAATTCAGCATAGTTTGCTTTGCTGTTTGAAAAAAATAAGGTGAAACATTTAACTGCTATTAGTTTACTCATAAATAAATTTAATGCCATTTATTCTCATGAATTTAAAATTAAAATCTTGAATCTAAGGGTTGATTTAGATAGAAAATGTCTTGGCCTACTTACAGACAGTCCCTCCTGTATTGCTACCCTTTTCCCCCTGCTGATAATTCCACCCCTGTATGTGGAATTGTGAGTGCCAAGGTTACAGTTTAGTTTAAATAACTAGTTTTGTTATATCAGTACATGCCAGGGAGCATTTGAAGTCCACAGCCATAGGTGCTTCAAAAGGCTTCTGTGTTACTGGCTTTACTTTTCACCTCTCAGCCCTTTATAAGAGTGCTCAAAGTGTTCATTTCCAAAGCTTTGTTCTTCAGCCAGTCAAACGATTGAAGTGGCTGCTTGCTTTTCCAAGGTTATGTAGCATGTGTCTAGCCTGGAGGTTCTTTGCCAGTGGATATGTTAGCCCTGATTATATTTAGACAATCAGGATAAAATTTTTGCTTTGTATGTAATGTAAAAAGCTGTCATCTCAAAATAACAAAGAAACAACTATGCTCTTTTTATGCATCTTTTTTGGTGGTAGATTGTAGCAGTATGCACAAAGGGGCTTCTCCTGGAGATCAGAGGCATGTTAGCAAAGGAAGCTGAGCTCTCCACCTGCCCCTGCACCTCGTCAGCTGCTTGTCCTGCAAAAATTCCGAGTGAGCCTCAGTTTCCCCAGCTGCAGAGTAAAACTGGTCCTTTCCATGGGAATGGAGATAACATTTAATGGTGAAAAATTCTTTGGGGAGCTGTTATTATTTGTAAATCCTTTTATGAAAATCAGACAATTAACAGAATTATTATTCTCCCATTTATCTGCTTTGGGCTGTAATTACATGTGTGGAAGTACTGAAATTATTATGAACAATGTTATTAAATGTGCAATTATGGGCAAGCTTCAGAATTGTGAATGTAAAAGTTTAACCTGGATGATGAGTGCTTTCTGTAAAATGTTTATTTTGATTTCCTGTGTCACATAATGGAAGAAATGAATGCGTTCACTAAAAATTTGAGAGAATCTGTAGTGGTTTAGTGCCTGTAGGTAAAAAATTGAGGACCGTCTTTTAGAATATTCACATTTAACATAAATTATGAAGCTACAAGTGATTTGAACAGGTTATGTTTCCTGGAGTCAGTAAAGTATTTCCATGAGAGTTTCTTGTAAGAGGAACAAAATTTTGAAAGAGATTTTCAGGGTACCCCAGGTTTAGTTTTTCTTGTCCCAGTCCCTCCTTGTACAAAATGGAATGTTTTTTCTTTGGCACGCAAAACCAAATCACTTGAGATAACAAGTAGGGAGCATTGCTGATATGTTAGGTGATGCAAATGTATATAGACTCTATGATGGCAGTGAGCCATGGTAATAAACAACAAGGTGTCTGGGGGACTCTGGACTCCCTTTGAACCAATGTGCCCCAATCCTGCTGCACTGAACAGGCCCAGTGTAGCTCGGTCTCAGAAGAAAACCCATGTGTTCACCATCCCCATGGTCCTCTGTACAGAAGGAGGCATGGTGTAGATGGGGAGCCCCAATGCTGTCCTGAATATGTAGGCAATTCAGGTGCAAGTTAGGTCTGAGGATCTTGCACTCAAGATAGAAAATTTCTTAAGCGTCATGTTCATCTGTTTATACTTTCTGACTTGTTCATCCATGGTACACCATGCGTCCATTGAGACAGCCTTAAGAGAAGGATGGAATGGAAAAAGAACAATTTTTTTTTTTAAACACTGAAAAGTTACCATTATGAAGATTTTGTATGTAGTACTACGTAGTATTTTAAGATCATAAAACTTGAGCTGTATCCTTTTTAGAAAAAAATGGTGGGAAGGTTTTGAAATTTCACGTGTCACTGAGAGATCAAAAGAGATTAGGTCTTAAACTTTTCACCTTTCCAGGAGAGCATAATTCCACTTTTTATGGTGTAATTTGTCTGAAGGTGAAACATTCTTCCATGTGAAAATATAACTTGGCAGTTCGCTATATATATGTACCTTTTTTTTTCTTTTTTTTTTTTTTTTGTATTGAAATTATACCTTAAGGCTTTGTTATCCTATTTACTGTACAATATGTATTAAAAAAGACAGTTGCTGTCATTTTTGCAGCAAGAATTTGCAGTGTTAATATATAGCAAAGGACAACTGACAAGGATAAACAAAGAAGGAAAGGGCAAAGTCGCTGCAAATATGAATTATATTCAGTTTCTCAGATGAATATAAAGTACTGCTTTGCCTTTAGTTCTGCCTGCTTACACCCTGGAATTTGTCTTTCTGTGTATAACAGAAAATTGCCTTATACCAACTGCTGTTTCACCTCTGGTTTGAGGCAGGGCAGGTAGCAGGTCCTGGGTGTTCCCCGAGTAGGTATAGGGGCAGGAATACAGTGTGCTCCTGGGAATGAATTTGAGTGTATTTGGCAGAGGAGGGGGAAGCAAATGGCAGCGACAGTGAGGAACTGAGTGCATCTTAGGTAACTGCCTGGAGGCAGGCACAAACAGACTGCCTGGACACTGTCTGGGCTTTCAACAGCAGGTTCAGTCCAACAGGACTTAATGGTCTCCAGCTCAGCCAAGGCATGAGCTGTTTTGCTCCATGGTGGTGCAGAAACCTCTGCAAACAGTGCATGGGATCCATGGGTACGTTGATCAGCAAGGTGCTTGACTTGAACAGGTTGAGCTTGAAACACAGGAGCAGTTGCGGTAACTTCAATCAGAGGGTGAATATTTGCCCGCTGCAAAGGATTACATGTAAAAATGCACACAGGTAGGTTATTTTATGGAAAAAAAATTGGGAATGGACATGCCCTATGGTGTGGCTTGAGAACATGCAGAATTGGGCAGCAGTATTGGGCCTGTATCCCCATTTCTTGTCTCCACCTGCTCCAGGTGTTGACCCCAATGGCAGTTCCATGTTGCCCCTGCTTGGATTTCTGATCTGGATGTTTTTGTATGATGTTGAGTTTAAATTCACCAGATTATCTCTTTTTACATGCATTCAAAGAGGAAACAGTTTCTTGATGTCATAAGGATGCCAAGATGAGACTGTTCTGGATGAGAATGCTGAAATCTAGAGTTAAATATTAGAGATAATCTTAGTGATTGTACAATATCATTCTTGATGATAACATTTCCAGAATGAGGAGTAAAAGTAACTTAACAAAGGGAGGTATCACATGAAATTTATCACTGATAGAGTAAGAAAGAAATTATTTGCACTCCAGCATTGTGCACATAACATTCTTTCAAGCAACAGATATAGGACACAGCCAGAAGCAGAACTCTAGCCTTGAAAAAGTCAGTGATTTTGTCACATATTTTCCTTTGAAATTCTTTTATTTTCCAAAAGAAAGATGAACTAAAAGTCCTTGATATATAGATATTCTAGAAAACAGGCATTTCTGTGTCTTCATATATGATTTTTGGAGGTTGCTTTGAAGCAACCTTCTCCTTTTGTAACAGATAATATAGAAGGGCTTTTTTGTTTTACGTTTTTGTTTGTTTGTTTGTTTGTTAATTGTGTGAAGTAAACATGGTGCAGGTGAAGTTCTGTAGGCTTTGCTGTTCAGGAGACCAGACTAGCTTGTGGCAGTGGATCCCTGAAGGCTGTTAAAATCCGTAATTGTATAAATGAAGCATGTGCTTAGAGTGTTCATATTTTTATCCCACAAAGAATATTGTTCTTATCCCATATAAAGAATAATCCCCCTTCAAGAAACCATTACAGTTCCGGAAAGAAGCTTTATGAAGTGCCTGACTTAAAGAGCACTTTGAAATAGCCTGGATGTTAAGTGCATACTGAAGAGTTGTTGTAACAGTCATCCCAATACTTTCCAGACACATATTTACTGTGGCTTTATTTCCTACCAAGTCATGTAAAATGTCAAGGAGGAAAAAGGGGCTGTTTAATGTATCAAGTGGTCTGGGGCTGTGTTGTGTCTTGATTACAGGGGATAAAAGTCTCAACACTGTAAATCTGAGTTTCATTAATAGGTTTGGGCTGTAACAGGGATACTTCACCAGGACTCTTTTCAGTGGGTTTTTTACATACCATATGTTATTTATAAGCGTGTGTGTGTTTTATTACTGAAAGGATGAGGTTTTATTTTTTAAAAGATTAAAGAGACAGGCCTATTTACAATCATATGTGCATATTCTCAGCTGTGTATACATGTGTGCACTTTATTCAACCTTATATGCTTGTGTGCACTGGAATTTATGCTGGTTTTGTTGTTTTCTTCCAGGGGAAGATCCTGAAACAAGAAGAATGAGAACTGTAAAGAATATAGCAGACCTGAGACAGAATCTGGAAGAAACTATGTCTAGCCTTAGAGGGACCCAGATAAGCCACAGGTATACTGGTTTTGTGTAGTCAGCTAAAAATTTGGACTGTAGGAGAATATTACTACTTGCTGAATGAATTAGAGACTTGGAAGGGAAAATTAACTGTGACACTAACCATACTATTTCCTAGACTGCCTCAACAACTTAAATGTGACTTTAATATGCATTCTGTCAAAGTGTCTTATACAATCATTCACAAAGATGGTTATTGTTTCGTGTACATCTACTTAGAAGCCTATAAAATTTATTTTAGGTTATTTTATAAGTACAGGTTAGTATATACACAAACACATGTGTGCACATGGAGAAACACACACACACACACACGAGCTTTTTAAAAAATGTATATATTCTTCCAACCTTTGCTTTTCATTGTTTTCAGGAACAGCAAAATCACAGTTCACTGTCTTCTTCCTTTTGTTTTACAGCACACTGGAGACAACTTTTGACAGCACTGTGACAACTGAGGTGAATGGGAGAAGCATACCTAGCTTGACAAGCCGGTCCACCCCGGTGACTTGGAGGCTAGGGCAGGCCAGTCCTCGGCTGCAGGCAGGAGATGCCCCGTCCTTGGGCGCTGGTTACCCTCGCAGCAGCACAAGTCGCTTCATACACACAGACCCTTCTCGATTCATGTACACCACCCCGCTCCGCCGAGCAGCAGTTTCTCGCCTTGGAAATATCTCACAGATTGACATGAGTGAGAAGGGAAGTGGGGATTTGGACATGTCTTCTGAAGTTGACGTTGGTGGCTACATGAGCGATGGGGACATTCTTGGGAAAAGCCTCAGAACTGATGACATCAATAGTGGGCAAGTATCACTTTTTCCCCATTTCAACTAAAGAAGAGGTTATTATGTTGCTACATAAAAATATACATATAAAACCAACGAAAATAAAAAGAAACCCCTAAGCTTCCAGTGATGTTCTCACCTGCCTTCAAATTCAGTTCTCCTCCTTTAACATCATCATGACTTTGTTAGGAACTTTGATAAAAGCATAGGTACTTCTTACTACTTACTGGAATTTCTCAGTTATCTGATAACCCATCATTCTGCACTGCTTGCCCTGGGATGAGTTGTCTTTAGGTATATTTATGCTTTATTTGAGATGGCAGATATGGTATTGGATGCAGCTGATGAAAAACAGATGCTGACAGCACTGACTTTCTCTGTTTCCATGGCAGATATTGTCTATTACAGTCTGTGTGATAGGCCTTTATTGCAATTTTTCAGCTGTGCCTGTCATCGAAGCTGTAGGAATATTATTTTAATAAAATAATAAATCAGTCACTCTCCAAGCATACTCAGGAGGAAGATTGACAATTATTTTTATTTTTGCTTGCTTAATCAATTGATTGACTTTGGAATACTACCTTCACTGTGTTTCAAATTGATCTAAGGATTGTTCAATAGTAATCTTGGAACATAAGTCACTTCACTCCTGTGTATGTTAGAACTCCTAAAGCATTGTTTAAAAATAAAAATAAAATAGTTTTACTCATACTTAAATTACTGTTCAGTGCTGTTGTTGGCATCTCAAGGATGCTTAGTGGCTGAGGTAACACTGGTTTGAACAGAAGTCCTGTAGAGTACATGGCCATGTCACACCACATTACTTCACTCTATAAATTTAGGACTCTTGCTGTCAATCTAATCTTTCAGTTTGAAGTACAGCTATGATTGGAGAATGGTAGCTGATGAGATTGGATGTGATATCTTCCCAAGGGTAAACCTAAGTCTGTGATCAAAGCTCTTTGTAGAGTAGTGTCTCACCTCAAGCACCATCCAAAGATAGATCTTCTGAAAAAGCATGACTATAAAGAAAGCATATTCCTACACCTCCCTGGTGCACTGTCTCAGTGATGTGTGAGTGGAGTACTGCTGACAAGGTTGTCCATAGCATAGTATTAGTGGCTGTCAAGTAGGATGTCATATATATATGTGCTAGAACAGAAAAAAGACATATGGAAATTGTATTACTTTAATGTCTGAAGACCTTTTGTCATAAAGGAAATATAAATGCTGCCTTTGATGGATGCATGGGCTTAAAAAAAAAAAAAAAAAGATAGGGGAATCCTTTGTAGTGCCTGAAGAGTTGTATTAATTAGCTTATCACATTAGAGAATGCATATAGTCATCTTGTGTGACTTTTCTTTGCATCTGTAATAAGGATGACTCAATAGACAGTAAGTTGCAATGTGCTCAGTTAACATTTTTAGGGGCAGTAAATGTTAAAAACAAGTTAATAAGCTCTGAAAATTCACGATTCATTGAGGCATATAAAACCTTATCTCCTTTATGCCTCTTCCATTTTTAGTTTAATTACTTTAAACACTTGGGGACAGGAATGCAGCAGTAATTAGAAATTAGTTGGAGGAAGGCTTGTTGCACTTGTTAAATCTCTCCGTTCAGGCCTTACTTGTAGAGGAAAAAATCCATATAGGCTGGATTGCATTCAAACCACAGCTAAATTTAATATGCAATTCCAGAGCCTCGGAATCTAGTGCATAATTCACCCCTAGCTAAATAATCTGTCAAAAAGTCTCAATTTTGTCCTTAATAAAAGGATAAATCTAGTCTTTGAGCATTACTGTTCATTTACCTTTGAAGACAAATGTGAAGTTACCTTCTGCAGACTCCAGATACCAGAGTTTCAGAAATCCCTTGCTGAACAGCAGGCCAAATCTTACCAGCGCACAAAGTGCCTCACAGACATACTCTTTGCATTTTAAAGCACTTGAGGTTGCCTTCATCCAGATTACCACCCAGGACGCGATGCCCTCTCAAACCGTAGCTGCCGCACGGGGCTACGCTACTGCAGATGTGAAAATCACCCACCCCAAACGCCAGGGGTGGAGGCTGGTGCTCCTGGGCTGCCGTTTGAGCCCCATGGTCTCCCGGCCAGTTGATTTCAATTAAGTCAGCTCCCAGAAGGAACTGCAGGAGAGGGCCAAGAGAACATCTGGAGCACCAGCTGCATGTGTGTGTCTTGGCTTGTGCCTGGGAGTCTGTGTAGAGTTATTAAAGTTAAATGTTTGTGTGCTTGGACACACGCTTCGACTGAAAGATGGATTTGAGTGACACCATTTCATGGCTCGAAGAGAACTTCAGTTAAAGATTATTTGAATTTAGAGTGAACTCCACTAGATCATTTTAGCCATCATCCTAGCATTAGGACTACACTTATTTCAGTAAGCCTCTAAATTTACTTTGAGTAGGTCCAGTGAGGTATACCAGGGTTTTTTTTCTCTATGTGTGTACTTCTATATTGTGCCGTACACATGCATGGTCCTTCACAAATAAATTTGTGCAGACTCTCTACTAGGTTGCTACACTAAAGTTACCAAAAACTACAAGAGGAAAATGTAAAAAATAAGAGCTTCAGAGGGAAAGAAATTAACAAAAGATCCTTTGAGAGAATGATGGATAGGTCTTGAGAGTAGGATCGGTGTGTGGTACTGTTCATTTATAAGCACCAAGACCTCTCATAGAGATAACTAAGCTGTAGGTAGGCATTCCAGAAATTATTGCTGCTGCTTGAAATTCAGAAACTTTTAATGGTTCTCTAGTGAATAAGCAGCAGTATACTCACTGTTTGATTCATTAGTCATTCATTATAATGTGAAGTAGTGGGAATCAAGCAAAAGGAACACAGATAGAAACAGATTCTTAAATGTCATTATAAGGGCTTCAGTGAATATCTCTTTCCTATTGGAACAACTGCATCTCAGAAGGGACTATGTGTTTACATTCTTAATTTCTTTCCCATTTAGATGGAGACGACTGATTTTCTCCCATTTCCCCCCCTTTTTGACTAGAGTTAGGCTTCTTGCATCTCGTGCTGTTTAGCAAACTCTGCAGTGCTTAAAATGTACTTAAAATTTTTGAAGAGACTTGAGAGATCCACCATAAATATATTTTGGTAAAACAGGTTGGCCTGTAAGTCATCACAAAAAAGGGCAAATGATCCTAGAAAATAAGCGCATATCTGATCTCCCTGTGCTGGGCATGCAAACGGAGAACATCTAGTATAAGTCTACCATCTATTAGGACAGCCTGTACCTTAAACATTTGAATTCCACAGTCCATTAACTTTAGAGTGAAACATGATTGCCAGATGGCTGCATTTCCCACTGATTGACCACACATTTATTTTCAGGTACATGACAGATGGAGGACTCAACCTATATACAAGAAGTCTGAACCGAATACCAGATCTAGCTGCCTCTCGAGACGTCATTCAGAGAGGGGTTCATGACGTGACTGTGGATGCAGACAGGTAACTGCTTTGCTTAGCAAAAAGTTATCTGAGCTTTGTGGATATTTTTCATCCTTCACACTTGCTTATATATCACTGTTTCGTTCATAAGGAATGGCAAGAGGAAGCAAGCCTCAGAAACTGCTAGGTTTCTGAGCACACAATACAACAAATACCACAAGAAGTGGGGAAAAAAAAAAACATTTCTCACATGGGAAGGAGACTTAGGAAGAATTTATTGTTGAAGGTGTAAGAGAGCATACTAAGAAGCCCAGACCTAATCTCTGAAATGGGACATGATTTTTACAGTTTGCTTTGTCACTTGATGAGCATAGGGAGGATACGCATGGTCTTCAGGCAGCAGAGAGCTTGCGTGTGTCTTGATGAAGTGGGTCAGAACATGCATTTGGAGTTTGCTCATGCCAGAACCCTGGTCTTCTCCACCCATTTTGCCCTCTGTGGGTGCCAGAAGGTGGCAGTTCCCATGAGCAGTGGGAAGATAAAACCTGGGTTGTATCCCATTGTCTATGCAGTGTGAAAAAAAATCCCAACACCATCCTGCCCTTATACATGTTTATATGGGTGTCAGCGAAGAAACGTGCTCCCACTAGTACTCCTGCAGATTAGGGAAGCATTTTCTGTTTCTTTTCCTTGAGCTTCAAGTAGATTCATATTGGTGGCTTGTTTCCATGTCTGAGAAATAAAAATTCGTAACTCAACTTTTGCAGAACTTAGAGCTGTCAACTACGAGGTTTTGGTCAGACCATCATAGAGATAAGGAGCAGCTGTGAAATTTGGCAGTCTTCAGTTTTAGGGCGTTGATTTCAATCCCATCTTTTTAAAATCAAGTTTTCTTAAAGGAAAGAAATGTATTTAAACAGGAAGGGAGAAAAGGTACATGAAGCGACCTTGGTTTTACAAGCCCAGCATATTAGCTGAAGTTCTAGGATGTTAGCCTAGTTGTGATATGATTTTTACTTTTCACAGTTTTCTGGTGAAAATATATGTGACACAAGCCAGGGATAGTCTGCATTAGTCAAACAATGCATGCAGTGCATCAGGGTAAAGAAGATAATTTTCATCTAGAGAACCAGTTACTTAAAAAAGAAGGTTGCTTTAGCTGATGTATTAGTATTTGTTGACCTTGCAGAAAAAGCCTGTTTCAGACAGCAATTCAAATGAACACAGATTGATTCTTTGGAACGCAAGCATTGACGTGATGCAAAGATCAGAGAGAAAGTGTACAGTAGGCGTTTAAGAAAATAATTTGGATAGAACTCAGGCAGTAACAGAAGGAGAAAATGAGAAATGAGATGTGGGCAAGGGAGACTTTTGTGGAGCTCTGTATGTGAGAACAAGAACCTTCAGCTCATAGTGGGAGAGAGGGTGGAAAATTTAGAGGCTGGGAGTAGTGTAATTAAAGACAGAGAATGACGGTAGCGCCCACATTTTTATATGTGTCTATATCTTTTTCTTCACCTAGGAGTGAAGTTATTAGAGTTCTTCCCACCATGCAGTATTCACACCTAGGTTTCAAACCACGCACTTTTTCCCTGAAAAAAAAAGACTTCCAAATTAAGGGTTTTAAAATTTTTTCTTAGTATTCCTCAAACTCTAGATGCCACTCAAACCCTTTGCTTTGCAGTGTTTTTTAGTAATGTATGTATTAATTTGTTCTATATAGAGTGCAGGTACCTACATGTTTTGCATGTGAAACCACAGGGAGGCTATCCTCAGTTCTCAATTAATGAGATTGTTCAGCATTTCCCAGTACATAAATTTGTTTTGGTTTGTTTATACAACTTTGTCAGACTGGCTAAAAATGTTGTGCTAAAAACTCCTCTGCTGTTTCTGAGTCTTTCATCTCTGTGTCTATTGCTTGGCAGGTTGTGAAGCAGGGATTTCAAATTTGTCAGGAGATTATTTTGGGTCTTGAGTGAAAAGTTGACCAATTTTATGCAAGATAGAAGGCTTTTAAAAAAATTAAATTCATGTGTATTCAGGGAAGATTTATTTGATCTCAACCACTAAAATCTCAATATATTCCGTCTTCACTGTGCATATGCAAACTGTCCTTGACATTAGGAAACTACATGAGCAAGCCCCAGAGTAATTCTTGAGCTTAAAGCCTACAGATGTGAAGTAGGATTCACTCTGTAATGACTCCTTTGCTTAACACGAAGTGTGAAAGTGGGACTGCCGTGCTTTTCTGGACCCTCTAAACGGGGTGTCATGGAACATATTATATGGTATCATGTAATTAAAAAGCTTACGATAATGCACAGGCATGAGGTATTTAAATTATGGATGTTCAAACAATTCTGGCATTTTCTGACCTTTCAATGCTTGATTTTTACAACCTTAATTGTGCTTTGTTAACATAGATTTCTTTTGTATGTAAGTGTATGCTATTCCTTGAAGCAGCAAAAAAGTGTTTAGGAAGTAGGAAAAATTAAATATTTTTATGAGTTCTGATGATAACAAAACACATGCTTACCAAAATGGGCCACAGGAAAAAAAAAAAGTGTATTAGGTCAAACACACACAGAAATTGTTTATGCTAATCTTCAACAATGTGTGTCTCATTTATGATATAAAATCAGGTGGAAAAAGCAATGCGGAGATTGCTGAGTCTTGCTTTGTTTGGCAGGATAGGTTTTGATCCTTCACAACAGTGTAGGTACCTGAAATTTCATCTTATCTCACATAACATTTTAGACCTTTTTTATTTTCTACTCTGAACAAAATATTAGAGGGTTTATTTCAGGGCATCAAGGTATATCATGCCACTGCTATGATGAACTTCCATGAAACAGGATTATTCTCATCTCTGTCATCCCTGTAGATATGTGAAGGACATATCCATTTTCTCTATGGTATCATTAGTATAAGCCTTTTCCATAATTGGCATGATTTGCTCTGGCCTTTCTGTTATAAAGGACTCTGCTGGCATCTCTGCACAGGCAGAAAATAAATGATATGCAAATATCTGATTTACATTAGCAGGCAGGAGAGAAGTTTCAGTATTCTGCCCATCACTAGAGACGGTAACTTGCTGCCAGCCACCCGATGTTCTTCATGAAAATCGAACTTGAGGGTTTTTTCTGACAACGTAAATTATGGCTTCTGCTTATATTTTAGAACTTCTTTTTGTAATCTGGCAGTACTATATTCTTCAGATAGGTGGGTTGATGATATCTCTAAGGGCAATGCTATTTCTGGCAAATGTATACTTTCAGACTGATTCTTATTTCATGGAAAAATCAGGAATAATTCACTGAAATTAAGGGCGTGGAACTGGCATGAAAGGACAATCAGGTCCCAGTTTGATTCCATTCTACAGTGTTTTCAGATAGGACCTGCATCTCCACTTCTTTGGTGAATGCCAAAAAGCAAAGGGTTGAAAGATCTCCATGTGGAAACCTAGCCTGAGAGAGCTCATCCAAGTAATATTAAATGGCTCTTTGAACATCTTCATAAAAAGTTAAATTAATGAATACAACGTAAGCCAAGGTTCAAGTGTTGATTGCATACTTCTCTGGAAAGCACATTGGTGTAGACGGGAACACAGCATATTTGCTTGTCTTGGGGAAAGAGTACGGTTCAGGGAAAGGCTGAAGGGACACTGGCAGCACCAGATGTCAACAGTTGTATCATTCTTCTTTTGATTTTTTTTTCTAACTTGGACTCTTTTTGGGGGTCTATAAAAGCCTATTCCTTGCAACTTACCTTGCTTCAGATACCATAAGAAATTAATTAGAGAGGAAGATGGATTCTCTGCAGCGTGTGTAACTTGGGATGTGGCTGGGAGAGCTCTCAGTGGTATGATATTACTTTTCATTTATTGTTCTGTCTTCTCTACATTCTAGCATTTGCCTTCTGAGACTCTTTGAGGGAGTATTTGAGGAACATTCTTGGAGTTCAAAACCCTTTTCAAAGTAAGATGAGCCAAAAGAGATTAGATGTAACCACACAAAATGAATTATGTTCTTGGGAAGAGTAAGGTTTATTGAAAACTAAATTGCAAGTTTTCCAAACCACCCTGTGTTGTCCCTAAAAACTGTTAGGAGAGCAGAAATAAGCCTTTAGAGCAAGGGATATAGCTCCACTGAGTTCAACCATTGTCCTTCCACCCCCTATACCTGCTGAATTTAGTGCACTGTATCAAAAGCCACAGCTTTCTGTACTTTCATCAGTCAACAGTCAACATAAGTTGTGCAAACTCTTTCCCCCCACATCCCTTGAATGCACTATTTTTTTTCCACCTTTTCTTCAGATGAAACCCAATGATTTAAAGGTAGCTTATGCTGCTTAGTGTGCTTTTATCACGACCCACTTCAGCTACTTTGCTGTTGCATTGAATCTGAGCCCCCGTTACACAGAGTTCTTGTGCGCAGGGAGTCTTTAAAATGCTTCCACCATCTGTCACATGTGCAGAAGATTTGGCAGTTATCTCAGGCTTGCTCAGGCTGGCCTGTTTGTTCTCAGCCAAACCATGATCACCATAATACATTATTAATTATAATTATAATAAAATAATTCCAGATTTTGCCTGTAGTTTATTAACTAACTTCCTGCATGAATGACTATAAGTCTTCTGGTGTTTGTCTGAGTAGATGAGTCTTGAGTTGAAATATTGTACTTTCAGAAAAGGAGTTCAAAGGGGTATTGAACTGGGAGCCCTGTTTCATAGGGTTGGTAGTGTCACAAAAGGCTGAGAGGCATCATGAACAGTAACTTAAAATCCTAATAGAATACAATCCCTGTTCTCGTGCTGTAAAGTTTTGGCAGCACGTTGAAATTGCTGATGTCATTTGGAACTTAACCTCTGGGGTGTTGTTTAGTGAACAGGACTCTACAGATGGCTTTTCCATCCAGATACTTCTGTGTAATGTATATTTCAGCACTGCACTAATACTGCGCTTTCTGCCATGTGTCCCTGCAGCTTGGTGTTGACATAATCACTGTTGTGCCATGTTGCAGCTATTACCTATTCACTTTGCTGCTCCTTGTAGCAGAGTGGGATTTACTACGGATAGTTAAAGGAATTATATAGCACAGCATTAGTGATCTTCACTGTGTGCACACATTCAGCCCTCGGGCATTTCCTCTGTCTCCCAACATTCCATCTGTGTCCAACTCTGGGTACCAGCATCTATGGCAGTTATAGAAACATTCATCCCGTGGATGTAAAATAACAAAACATAACACACATATACCCACGTCTTGCTGTCTAAGACTTTCTTGGGTGAAACTGGATTTTGCTACAAACCAACAGCGCTGTGTAGGGAGACTTCGTATACCTTTGCGGCTGTCTTCACCACTAAGCATGCCTGTGATTGCTGTTCTGTGCACAACCTATAAAAGTCATTATAGGTCTTAAAGGCAAGCATCGTTCATCCAATTGTGTGATCCACTATAATGTTTCTGTCTGTGATTTTATAGTATTAGTAGGTTCTTAGAATACTAAAATAATTGTTAATAATTACATATATTATATATATAATATATATACCTCACTATATATATACCTCACTTTTTTTGCAGTTGTTACTCAAGTATCTCCAGAAACCGTAATTAAAGCATCTCTCTTGTGAAGCAATTTAAATTTTAAACTGTTTTTACTACTGTTGCTCTCTTCTATACTTTTAATCTTCCATAATTTCTTTTCACAGCTGTTGCTGTTAACATTTCCCACCATTTACTTTTATTATTCTCAAATGATCCTGCATTTTCATAATCTCTGGTGTAAATCGTTCCTCATTTTGGCATCTGTTAAGCTATTGAGAAAGTTACTAGTAAGAAGTACCTATTTCAAACTCTATCTCGAGTTTTATTTTTTCTGCAAACTCAGGATGCTATATTTAAGTACCTAAAGCATAAATGCGTGTGTATCCATGCATAAAGAGCAGGATAATTGTGTCAAAAGGAGCACTCATGGGTTTTCTGGCTCATTATGTTGTTAAGTATTCAGAATCCTTTGAGGTTAAATGCCTTATTTTCAAGGTCATAATAAAAAGTAAAGTTTTCAGTCATATGATTTTGTACAGCTTTATTAGTTTAGAAAGCATGGTGTTTGAATTGAGCATGGCTTTGTTTCTGGTCATGATTTCAAAAGTAAGGATTTGGACAATATAAAGTAAGCAAAGCAACTGGACTTTGATCTAATTTTGTGAGGTTGTCTCTTCCCTTAGTTGCTTTAAATATCTATATAAATTGTGCATAGAACCACAAACCAAAACATGGAGACATCCAACAGCTGTGTGCCTTTTTAGGTTCAGATACTTTATTAACATCATTGACATAAACAAACTGCATTGTTAGCATGCTGTCATTAGTATGTTAAACTGTCATGATCCTGCAGCATCGTATCTGCAGACACATTTCTTTGCACCCAGCTTACATAAGGAAATGACATTCAGAAAAGGCAGGAGCAGTGCATGGCAGATGTTTACTTTAAAGCAAGACGGAGCTGCAAGTGATTATGTGAAATGAATGACAAATGAAGTTTTCACTTTTTCGTTTTTTGTCAAGTGGCATAAAGAGGGATGATACCCACTAATTTCAGTTTATATGAAAAAGAAATTCATGGAAATTAGTTTTTAAACTTTCGCAAGGGATGGAAATGATTTATATTCTCATGCCATGCTAAATGAGCTGAGCATATAGTTTGCTTTTATGGTCATCAAACCAAAGGCTGACACATTTAACATTCTCACAAATCCACTTTTTCAAAGTGGATGTTGTAGAGGTAGATATTAATGTCATCCAGTCTACTTGCATTCTTTATTTCTGCTTATATCAAAGTTTGGCTTAGATACTTAAACATTATTTGAAGTGGGGCTGGACTTTATCATATGTTAACAGAAAAAATGCAGATGGTTTATTTTGATTGTAATCTACTTCTGAAGAGAATACCAATGCATTTAATAACAACTACCTAAGATGCAGTTTGCAGTTTCATCATCATCATCACTTTGGTCCACTAATGTACTTCATTGTTACCAGCAAAAACTAATGTACTGCCTCTTTTGTGTTAGAACAAAACATGGGTAGCAAGATTTAAATCATTACCCAAAATACCCTGGGCTCAAATACAAAGAACTTGAATCTCCAGTGGGATACATCTTTGAGTCCTGAAGTCAATAAATTTATGAAGTTCTTTAAAGGGTCTTGATTTCTTTGATGGCTGGAGGAAAAAGTGTTGTAATTTTTTTTCTCCTGCATGACTATTAGATCAAGTATCCCATTGAAATTTTCAATAAAATAGGTGCAATTGAGATTGCTGTTCTAACATTAACAAACATGGCATGTTTTAGATGCTTCATGAAACTGAATATAAAAATTGTGATTTTGTTAATTTAGTATTGGAGATGCAGTAGCTTGTGATCACTAAGTTGTCATTTGTTCCAAATTGCCTCAGAGAGACCTACTTCCCTGTGGAGTAAAACATTCTTGTTTCTTAATGACTTAAGTCATTTATTAAAGAACTGGTTTTATATAAGCTACTTACCAGATTGAGGTAGTCCTTGGTATGCTTGCTTGTATGCATGCTTGGCAAACAAAACATATAAATTATAGGCATATTCCAATTAACACCGTTATAGAAAATAATTCATTTGAAACATTATAAAAATGCTCCGCCTTGGATTTATTAGATATACGTACACATTAAAGGATGTTTGGATTCAGCAGCTTCAGCAGACCTCTAAAATGATGAGAAACAGAAGAAAAAAAAAGCGCCCCATTATGGAGCACTTTTTTGTACCCACAAGAAGTAATAAAAAAGAGGTAAAATGATCTGCTCTGACAGCTGCTTGCTGTTGCTTTGTACACTTGCTCTTCCTCCTAGTTGGCAGGTGGACAAAACAGGTAGGTGAAAAGAAGGATGAATTTAAATTAAGCTTAGCATCTTAGAGGGTGCAAGTGCACATGTGCTGCTTGAGCTGTAGGACTGCTTGCAGTGCAGAAGGGGAAATTGCAAGGTTTTGACCATTTTCCGTGCAATGTGCTGCTCTTAGAGCAAACCAGAAATGCTCTTTCTGTCCTGGGGCTGCAGGAAAGTGGTGACATTCAATGCCTTTTTTGATTGGTGGTTGCATTGCAAGGTAAATTCATCATTAGTGGCTAGAAAGATAGCCGGAATCCAGCCAAAAGCTGGTCATGGGTTATCTATGATTAGATAAAATTAAAGGAAGGATGTATCTAAAGCTGTGCAGGTTAAAAACCACAGGAGCCTTTTATTTTCCGGAAAAAGAAATGGACTTTCAACCCTTCTGGGCTGGCTAAAGGCAATGTTCAAAGGGAGAGAGTAGGAAGGGAAAAGCTGGGATGGATACAGCATGGCAGAAAAACTGGCAGCTGGCACAGAGAACACCCCTTGCTGGGGGATGCTCACTGAGGGACGCAACATGTGTTAACCTTCCTCTTTGAAAACCAAAATCCCTCCATTCACTTGTGTCAACGTATTACTTATAAATCTTAACTATGTCACCTCCGAGTCCTCTTTTGAGGGAGAGGGGAAAAGACAATCCTCTCTCTTCAATCTGTTTGCCGAGCACCATTGTGGAGGCTCCCTGCCCCTCCAGAGCCCTTTGTGACAGCCTCTGCTCTGAACAGGGAAATGTTTGGTGCAGCAATGTGCTTGGAGTTTGTTTTCTTTTGAAGTTACAGCACTAATCTCATCTGTATCTAATTGTTAAAATATTAAGTCTTCAAAGATTTCCTTTGTAAACAAAAGATTGTCATAACAATTTAAGCAGGATCAGATGTGTAAACTTAAGGAGTGGAACCCTCAATGCATTTTACAGAAGTTTTTTACAAAAGGTTACAGGATAGTTTTAATCCAAACCTGCTTAGTGGATTGAATAAATCTAAAATACATTATTTGAATGAAATTTTTAAAATAGCTTTGCCTAATTAAAATTTACCTGAACAAATAAGCTTTTAATCTGTTACCTGCCAGCTTTAATTTGCAGTGTGCCAAACTTTCTCTTATATTCCTTTTAGATGCCTTATGCTCTAGGTCTGTTTCTTACTGCAGAGTAGAATGTAAAATGGCCGCAAACCCTACTAACTGCTATGCAGGGAAATTCATGAAAGTAAAAATTGCTTTACTGCAGTTTAAAAGCGTGTGTAGTGTTGGAAATAATTGCATTGCCCTGGGAAGTACAATAATTGACAGAACAGGTGTTTGTCATTCCTCAAAGTGTTTTATCTAGAAATAAATCTAATTGATATAAGCAAGAGTCTTTTATGTTATAATATCCTACAATTTTTGATCACATGCTCAATACACTAACTTGAAAGTGAAATGAAGATACTTCAAATGGGATAGGATTTGAACCAGGTCCTGGGAAAGAAACTACAGAGACAGAAAACGTAAGTTATGTACTACATATCTTCTGACCGTTTATCAATGAACAGGTTAATATTGATAGTCAGTGCCTAAAATCTGAACATTTGTTGATTCAAATTAGAAATGCACAGACAGTAGGACAATTGTGAACTTTAGGAACAAGACATGAGGAATAAATGTAGGCTTGCCAGATTCAAATACGAAGGTTGACAAGATTTAATGATTGGTCTGTCTCTGGAGCTTTATGAGAGGCAAGTAATCAATAAAGGTGTATAATCTTCATGACTCTTGAACCACCATCTGGAGGTTCTTATCTCTTTCTATTGACTGTACCAGGAATGTAGCTAGTCAGCTAGCTTTTGGATTATGTAAAGATGAACCATGATTGTTTCAAAGAATTAAAAAAAAAACAACAACCTAACAAACCCCCACAACTTGTTGGGGTTTTTTTTCATTTTAAATAGAAGAAATTCTAGTGTGGCACTGCACTGAAGTGACAAGCCTCCACGTAGTTGCATCAGCCACAGCATGACATGACATACTGTCACCCAGGGATAGTCCTTAGGGGAAGGTGATGTCTTCCAAGGGATTTTAGAAAGGCTCCATTTTAGGAAAATGTACACCGAAACTATTGAAAGAAAAATCAGCATGTTTCTTCAAGGTTAAAGAATTATTCTTTTTCCTCTTTGAGTTAAAATCTTTCCTCTCCATAAAAAGAATTGCCTCAGTGTGCCACGTATGACCCAAATCTTTTGATGAATAAAAAAAAATAACTGAATTGACTCTATTTTACAAGTATTTTCCCGTTGTTTGGGGCAGAAATAAATTTATGATCTCCTGTTTTGTACATCTTTCTTTCTCTCTCTTTAATCATTTAAATTAATGATGCCAGCAATACTCTTGAGAAATGAATGAATATAAAGTGGATAAACTCAATGGAAAAGCACGTAGGAAAAATAAATTTTTGTGTATTAAGAATAAAGTATGTTGACAACGATAATTTAGAGCCTTCCAGATAAATTGTGAAAGCTAATATCCTAACTGGATTTTCAATAGCTATTTTCCATAAAATTACCCGTTATATTTTCTTTTGGAATAATTGGATTGGATTGGCAATGTGGGAAATTTTAAGAAGACCGGGCTTGTGTGTATGATTGTCATTCCAGCATGCCACTGGATTGCTGAGTAGTAGTAAGTGAACCCCAGGAACTCCAACTCAGTTTCTGCAGATTTCCAGTGTGGGCAGTAAGAACAGCCTACAACTCAGAAAATTTATGATGGATAGTTTATTAATTTTGGATTGCTGCTTTGGTGAAATTTTGTCAGATTCTTGGATTTGCTGCAGATGTTTGGTACAACTCAGCACGAAGGCAATAAATACTGAAGGGAGCCGGTCAGCAACGCTATGCACAGTATTGGTCCTCAGTCTGTGGTGGGTTTGCCTAGTGCTTCCTGAGGGAGCCATAACAATTTCCTTGACAGGAGCTCCATTTCACTCACTAGCCATGGCTCTGATACAAGGGAGCACTGAACAATGTGAGGTTTTGTAAGTGATACTCATTCTCTTGAAATGGTTTTTTTTTAGCAAGCATCTTCTCTGCCATGCCCCACTCTGAAAACATTAGCTCTTGTCCTTCTTCCATGAAAATAGGAGAGAAACCCAAATACCAATGAGTTCATTTAACTAAATATCAAATTGCCAGAGAAAGTAGGTCTTTCAGCTTCTCTTTCAAGAAGAAAGCAGTGCATTTCTGGATTCACAGTTGTGGCATTGCCACAGTTAATAATGAGGGTGCCAAATTAATATCAACACTTCAACTTTTAAAATCAATCAAAAAGATAAACATAATTTATTCTTTGGTTTTTTTAGTAGATCACACATTTTGAAATAAATTTGTATCTTGATAATATATCCTAAGTAGCATTAAGAATTGATCACCAGCTGTAGCTTCTTATAAATATACTCTAACTAAAGGGAGCTCAGGTTTGTTTGGTTTTGGTTTTTTTTTGGGGGGGTTTATTTTTTTATGGTTGATCCTTCTAGAACATAAATACTTCTCATAAATGTGCCTTTGAAGGCTGTCTCCTGCTTTCCAACCTCCTCCCCTGTTCTTTCCCCCCTACCCGTATAGCAGGTACCTCTGAAGGAAAAATCACAATGGTATATATACAGATATTCACTTAAACCTTTAAAAGAGTGCCTGTAAAATTTACTAGGTATAGTATAAAACACTCTAGTGGCTGCTCTATACTAGACGGACAAATAAAGCTGCCTCTCATCAATCCCATACTCAAGGAAAATACACAGATGATACGAAGTCATCTCTTATCCTCTCTCTGGCAACTCTGATGTTTTAGACTAGTGTCTTGAAATGAGGATTAATTATCAGTGCCATGCTAAGAGTCATTAGTATAGCACAGCAGAGAACAAATGACAGTGTTGTCATCTTTTATGTAATGTAATTAACGTATTAGAGAGGAGACTGATAAAAATTCCAAGTTAATTTCTTAGGAAATTCTGCTCTGTTCATTCTACCAGCTTCTGGGAAACCATCTTGTCTTGTGTGAGTAGTAGTTTTATGTTTCATTTCTGGTATCTCAGTTGCATTTTGCAAGGAGAAACCGGGATAAAAGCCCAACATAAATCCCGTGAAGAGTGAACCCAACTTAAGTATCTCACACAAGTTTTATAGGATTTGTATTTGAAAACCTAAGCCCAGCTACCAGGAAATAAATACAGTCTAAAGAGGAAAATCAGGAAAATTTAGAAATAAGAAATAAGGATTTTTTTTATTTAAAAAAAAGAAAGAGGACTGTAAGCAATTGGATAATTTTAGGATGGCTTGCACTATGGAGGTCACAAAACTGTAAATAACACTAGATTTTCAGAGGGCAGTGTTGGATCTTTACGTTTACTATTCATCTGTTAGGCAAACAGAAATACACCTGAGTGGTCTTAAAACAAATGAATCTTCCACAGTTGATTATTTTCTCTTAAATCTTTGAATGTTTTTCCAAAATATTGTTTGCAAAAGTGTGCCTTAATGTAGAGAAGAGAATATGCTGAACGTGCTGTCAGGTCTTCCTGAATTGTACATGATTAGGTTCAAGAGCTAGATGCTTAAGTTGTAGATTTAGCAAATTACTCTCTCTTTTCATTTGACCCTGGAGAATTCCGACAGGAGAAGCTTGTAGATTAATGCATATGTCACAGAAATCCCAGAAAGCCTTTGCTCTTTAAGGAAACTCAGATAAACATGAATCTTACTCTTCTTCTTTGTCTTTTACTATTCCTGATAGTAGAATAAACACCAAGATGTTGAACCACTGTCATGTTAGAAAATGTGTATGTATTTTCGCTGAAACGGTTTCATGATCATATTGTGCGTCTGTAATATATTTAATCAGCCTAACAGTTATTATAGGCATTTTAATACTTGGCCCCAATGAAAAAGATGGTACAGCTCCTACACTACTCCTCTCATGACGCCTGCTTTCCTATGGCTCTCCAGTGTATACCCTACACACAATTCTGTATTTGCTATTAAAACCTTCCTAAAAAGGATTGTGTTAGCACACTCTAAATTTTCTTTACAGTTGGCCAGAGGGTGTTCAAAATGATTTCGTACTTTCCTAAGCCATTCTTCAAAGGGAGCATACGTTAAAAGTGCAGTCAGAATGTGAACTGTTGGCCGGGCTGAACCTGGAGCAGGAAGCTTCCAGAGACAGGGGAACTTTATCATGAAGAAAATGCAAACCATGTTGCTAATTATATACCAAAGGTATTATATCCTGTGCCTCCTAACACCCGAAGTTCTTCTAAAGAGACTGTTGAAAATTTGCATGAAAGATATCAAAAGGATCCTGAGGAGACATGCTCTCAAGAGCATAGGTACCATAAAAAATGCGCACGCCTGTGTAGCTGCCCTTTGGCTGTAGTTAGTATTGCCAGCAAAATAAGACCATGCAACATCCTCATCCAGCTCAGTTGGGATACTCTGAAAGGATTTTATGGGCTGTTGACTGGAAAAAATGCAAGTATTTCTGCTGTGTCTGGTTTTGGCATAGATGCTATTGGTTCTTTTAGAGGATGTCAGCCCTTTGTTGGAGAGGACATTGATCAGGTGCAGAGAGTGCCCTAAGCGTCCCTCAGTGTTGCTGGCAACTGAGTGACCTAAGGGCTCAGCAGAGGTGATGTGGCTTCCTCAGCTTCACGCTTCAGCTCTCGCCAGCTACTATGTGTAGCTTTAGTCAAGAACCCTTTGAAATGTTCTCAATTGTAAAAAACATTTCACTAATTTCCATTTGTCTTTAGATTGTGGATATCTAGACATGGCCTCGAGACATCGATGTGTTCTGGGTGCAATTGGGATGGATCAGGGAATTTAACCTGCAGTAGTTGAGTATGTAAGATTTTAGCAAGATAAATGAGGTAAAGGAGGAAAAGTGTATTAAACCTAGATAAATCAGTGCTGCATTGTGTCAGGAATGAAAAGACATTTATCAGCATAGTACTTTAGAGCAATATGCTATAGTGGCAAAAAAGTACTGATAGTTTTTCTTTGTGCTGCAGTTTCACAGTTCTCTGATGTGTATTTATCTGCCAGTTTGTAATAAAGTCTGTGTGTCAGCACCATCAGGACTTTGTGCAAGCCCTAAGATCAGCCACCTTCATATTCTAATCAAAGTAAAATATCATGAAGCTAATATAAGGGGCTCTACAAAAATGTATGGCAGCAACTGGTTGGGTTTTTTAAATAAATAATTGAATGGGTGGCATTTAGCAAGTTATAGTCTTTATACACCATTTCACTTTAATGCCCAGCTTCCTTTAAGTTTTCACTAGTTAAATAAGCTCAAGCCTTTTTTGGTTTCCCAGTATATTTTCATTTTTGTATTGCAAAATGATTTTTTTTTTGGCAGAGATGAAAATTTGTTGGACAAGAACATATACAATCATTCATGCTTTTCCTGAAAGCTAGAATTATGTTGATGTTTCTCTATGAATCTGTTCCATCTGCTATTTTTCTGTAAATTTTAAGAGAAATCATAGAAATCTTTCTAAAAAATTATCACTGGTAAAACAATTTTTTTTTTTTACAGGCAAATTTTGCTAGAGTTTTAATTTTTTCTCATTGAAATAGATTATTTAAAAACAGCCACTAACTCAGTTATTTCTGAGTCACGACTAATTTAAAGTCAGACCCCCTTCCTTAATGGGTTTCTCTTGCTAGTGCTAGTTTTTTCCTCTGATATTGTTGTAAAAGCCTTCTGTATTCCCATTTGGATAGCACTACTTCACAATGCTTCTCAAGCGTTATCTCTTGCCTGCAAGACTTGGCTGAAGCCATATTATTAATTGGTTTCCTCCTCAATTTCGTTTTACAAGAACAGACTTTTTTAACCTTCGAACTTTGAAATCACATTGGTCATTTATTTCTCCTTGCATTTTTCTTTTGAAGCAGTATTGAATTCCATTATAGCTCCTGGGGTGTCTTTTAGGTTTGACCAGCTTTCTAGTACGCTAGTAGTTGTGTTGTGTGGGTTTGGGGCTTTCTTTTGCATTTTTCAGCTACTTCCATTTGGATGTTTATTCTTATATTCAACATCTGTTGGTTTTGTTTGTTTGTTTTATCAAAGAAGAGGATGTTGAGCTCTTTCCTGTACTTCCATCTTTCTGGTATACAGTATAAATCAAAATGAACTCAGATTTTCCTTGCTGATAGCTATTTGATTCTATTAGTTAGTAATTAGTTGTAAGACTTTCCCATAGTGAACCCCTATTTCAAATTTATTGCTACTGCATTTTTATGTCAAGATTGTAGCTCAATGATGATTCCACTTTGATATTTCACGATTTTGTCCCTCCCTGACTCTTGATTCAGTAAACACGAGAACCTACTTTCGCTGTCCAGTTATATTTGTGAAGATGATTGCCATTCCTTTTCAGGTTTGCTTTCTTAGTCTCATATGCTTGTCCAGTGTACCAATTCCAACAGCTCTGTCTTTTTCCAGCTTATCTTTCAATGTTTTCTACTGATCTCGGCAAACTTGGGTTCATTCTGGTATGGTTGTGTAATGAGCACTGATGGGGCTTTGGGAGAGAGGAACAGTAGTCAGGAATGAGGAAAAAATAGCAAAAGGCTGTTGTCAGTATTCAGTTTGGAAAGAAGCCTTTGACATCCTGATAAATGCTGATGATGTGGAACAGTCAAAGAAATTACTTCAGCTTTGCAAGGTGGGTGGTAACAAACACGAGAGCCAAGAAGGCTGGAGCGTGAGAGGGGGACAAAGTTTCCCAAGTTGGCAGGGACTTAATTGATTGCAACAGGCTTCAAATGTTTTTGCTGTCTGCAGCTATAATTTTATTTAATCTCTCACTTGCTAGTCTGCTCTCCAACTCAAATGTTGCCATCTAATGCAGAAAGGGGGAAAGGATTTCTCTGTAATTTGGGGGGTTTTGCTTGTCTCTTTTCCCCCTATATATTCAAGACATATGGGGCCATCTCCATCTTTATGTTGGTGACCTGCTTCTGAGTCTTTGGAGTCTAACTGGAGTAATTTATGGGCTAGATGGGATGTGCCATATTGCTGCTGTCTTCCTGAAGCTTTCTAGCTGATGCAGGATTATTTTTTTTTTCATTTGATTTGTTTTGATTTTGTTCTTTTTTTTTTTGGTGCCATTTCAGCCAAGCAGTAACCCTGCATTTTTGGTCTGTTCTGGCTTTAACTCAAGATGACATTTATGGGAGATGAGCTTCAGGATCTCTCATCTCCAGGGAGAGATCCAGGGTGACTGGCTGCTGTTCTGGCAGTGATTTATTAAAGTAGCTCCCCTTACCTCCCTGACTGAGGTTCTGGTACCTTTATTGCCATAAACCCAGCTAGCCAGAGGTCTCCTTACCTTCTCAGCAAAAGGGTTTTTTTTTGTGTCATAGGCTTTGACATTCAACTTCAAACACCAAGAATTGTTTCATTTTTACTATCAAGCATCAGTAGGTTCCAACTAAAATGTGGACGTTCCTTGCAGCAGTCAGCTGGTTTGGATGCATATTGCCCCTTGTATAATTTAAATGCAATCTGCTTTGCTTTCAGAGACAAAATAACATATGTTTTGCGGTATTTTTGGAAAAGGACGAACACGCTTTGGGTTTCAGCCAAACTCTTTGTATTATGTGCAGGTGCTTTGGGGCTTTAATTATTACAGGACCTTTTAATAGAAGAATCAGAGGACAAGGCAGGAAAATTACTACGACGTGGGTTGTCTTTGCCTCTACAAAAAACTAATCTTTCCTCTTTTAGCTGATATAAAACAGTAAACACACAGCTGTGTTTCACGCCATACTTATAGGAAATACAATACAGAATTGATGGAGTCATTAAATCGTTATTAAATAAGTCTGCTCTATTTCAAGCTACCTGGATTTAATTGCTTTACCTTAAAAACAAAAACAAAACAACAAAAAAAAACCCCACACCAAAACCCGTAAACGAAACATTACCTTCTAATTGAAGAAGCAAGCAGGGCAAAGGTCTGATGTTACTGGGTTAATACTATGTCACTTGCTATTTTTCAGTTGCCACAGTACAGTGAATTTACAAGGAATGTCTCTTTTCCCAAGGCCAACCACAGAAATAGGCATGCTTTTTTAGTAGGCAAGTTTGCAGTAGCCAAAATCTTGAGTTTTTTCTTTACCATGTCCCACCTGTAAGGCACACAAGATTTGAATAACTCAAAATGTTACTTTTCTGTCCTGCAGAATGCCTATCATGGTAAATCACTAATTGGTACATGGCATATATATATGTGTGTGTGTGTGTGTATCAGTATATTATGGAATCGCGGAATTGTCAGAGTTGGAAGGGACCTCTAGAGATCATCTAGTCCAACTCCCCTGCTAAAGCAGGATTGCCCAGAGCACATTACTCAGGATTGCATCCAGGCAGGTCCTGAGGATCTCCAGAGAAGGGGACTCCACAACCTCCCTGGGCAGCCTGTTCCAGGGCTCTGTCACCCTCACCGTAAAGAAGTTTTTCCTCATATCTGAATGGAACTTGTGCCCTTGAGCTTGTGCCCATTGCCCCTCATCCTGTCACTGGGAACCACTGAGAAGAGTCTGGTTCCATCCTCCACTATAAGCATTAGGAGGATCACTCCTCAGCCTTCTCTTCTCCAGGCTAAAGAGTCCCAACTCTCTCAGCCTTCCCTCTTAGATGAGATGCGCCAATCCCTTAATCACCTTTGTTGCCCTACACTGGACTCTATCCAGTATTCCCTGCTTCTCTTGAACTGGGGAGCCCAGAACTGGATGCAGTATTCCAGCTGTGGCCTCACCAGTGCAGAGTAGAGGGGGAGAATGATCTCCCTCAGCCTACTGGCCACACCCTTCCCTATGCAGCCCAGAATTCCATTGGCCTTCTTGGTGACAAGGGCACATTGCTGGCTCATGGATAGTTTACTGTCTACCAGGACCCCCAAATCTCTCTCCTCAGAAGTGCTTTCCAGGAGGTCCACCCCTAATCTTTATCGATGCACAGAATTCTTCCTCCCCAGTTGCAGAACCTTACATTTGCTCTTGTTGAACCTCATTAGATTCAGTGGGACAGTTGAGAGGTGCCAGGGCAGGCAGAATGTACCTTTCCGAACCATCTCACAGGGAAACTCATTGAACTATGCCTGCATGCATTTATCCATGTGATGTGAGTGTGTACTGATGTACACACCTGTATGTCAGTGCCTCTCTATATGTGTAGAGGGCATGAGGCTGTTAGTGGAGGAAGCAATGGTGTTCACAAGCTGCACTGCCTCTTCCTGCTGTCGCCATCCATGTAGGCTCTGTGCCTAAAGCTGGTTGACTTTTAATATCACCTAAGAAACTGATGGGAGTTAAAAACTAAGAGGATGTGACCTTAAGTGGTTAGCAATGACAAAGCATGCTAAGTTTTCAGCTTATGAGGTAAAGCGTAAGAGTTGTCTTAGGAAGCTAACAGATAAATAATGACTCTGTGAGTCAAGGGGGCAAAAAGGCAGGGAAAATGTTCTCCCAGTGCTTATAGATAGAGTAAAATTATTCACCAAAGCATTTTGCAAAGATGCATTAGGCTCAAGAAGCTGTTTTGCTTCTTAGAGTCTGATGAACTAGGTAATTAAAAATTTACCCTGACATTGTTGTTCACAGCTGCTAATTATTTACCAATTTTTATGTGATAGCATGGTGTTGTATATTAGACCTAATTGACATTATATCTTACTGTCTATATCAGAAATAGAAATGGACAGTCAGCAAGTGCTGGTATTTTCCTTTCATTGCAATGACAACAGAAAGAATTCTGTTATTATACTGTTATCACCATACTTAGGAAGCATTTAATATTTTATATTCCTGTCTTCATTTACAAACAGTCATTGATATTCTAAGCATCCCACTGCTGAGTGCAATTTTGCAATTAGTTTAAAAAAAAAAGGAAAAAGGATTATTTTTGTCTTAAACATCAAAGTACTGAGTCTACTGGTTTGTAGACTGCCTATCCACCCTTTAGTCCCTCAGAGTCAAGGTTTCAAAAGCCTTCTACCCATTTTTGCCTCAGAAGCATCCATACATTATCTGTGCTTTATTTCAGCACTGGGAAAATGAATTCTTCCTATTAACTGTGATAAGTCTGCTCTTTACACCGTTATTTTTTGTGCTATTGATTAAACAAACAACTTCTGTCTGGTTTTTTATCTGTTTCTTTACCCAGCTCTGCAGCTGGTCGCTGCTGGCACTTCTGTGCTCACTCTGACTGTTTTCTCATCCTGTTATGTCCTAAATGCTCTGGAAATCATAAACTTTCTGGGGCAAAGACTCATGTTGCTCCAGTGTGCAGGCAGCATATTCAATCAAAATATTTGAGTATTACTTCTAGAAGATACCATAATACACCTTTCAGTGACCATTAGTAATAATCACCCAAAGCAACCTGTACAAAATTAACTTTAGAGCCATTGTTCAAATTCAATCAAAGCCATTGCCTAATGCTATTAAGGATTCAGTTGTGCTACTCTGTCAGAGTAACAAGTGTTGGCGTTTTGTTTTCAGCAGAATGCCTCCTTGAAAAGTCCTCCCTAAGACAGATGGATTGAAACTGTTCATAAAACTGTTAATTGAGAGTATTTTGTACTAAGAAGGTGGGGTTGTGAAATTAGAGAATTCAATTGGAAAGCCCCTTTGTTGTTCTATCTACTGTAATGGTACACTGTTGCCAAACAGCACCGTTTGGCTGACTGTTCTCACCTTGAACATTCTATTTGCCTTAGAAACAGTTTTGTGGTCTGCCCACAGCCTCTTGTTAAATTGCCTCTTCTCACTGGGTAGGGGTTTTATATAGATTGCGGTAACGTAAAATACTAAAATAAAATATCGCTGTAAATGGTAGAAGGCAGGAAATTTACAGAAATATATGTGAGGTAGCTATCAGGAAAGCAGTCAGAATGCACAAGGCAAAAAAGCAAAGCAAAATAATATTAGAGCCAAGAGTCAAAGAAAACAAGAGTATAGTCTGAGTTCAATAAAAACAATAATAAAAAGATTGCAATAGAATAAGAAAAGTTATATGTTTCATATTCTTACTAAAATTTAATTAGAAAAGATACTTTTTATGAGATAGTAATGTTTGTGTCCATTTTGGTAAATCATTCCACTGTTTTTTTGTAAGGCAGCAGTTCATTATCAAGGTACAATTAGCACTTAGTAACAACAACAGGGAGAAATGTCCCTCGATAACTGTATAATCTGATGTCTCTGGACAAAATGCCTCCTAGCATTTTAAAAGAGAAAACAAGGAAACACTTTAAAATAATGCTGAGTGAATTCCCAAAGGCAGGAAGACAGTATCAGTCAATTCAAGGAGTTAAATGAAGAACCACGTTATGGCAATACAATGCACCGGGAATTAAGAAGTCATTGCGTAGTAAGGCTGGCACTTTATTCAATATATTAAATTGTATATTATTTGCATAATCATCATGTGTAGGGAGGAACATCTTATATTTGACAAACAGCCAAGACGCGATGAAACAGATCATGCCAGGCATACTGCTGCTTTTCAGTGATGCTGCTCCTTTGCATTTGCTATAGCTTTCTGGATAAATCTATTTTATAAAGCTCTCAATACCCCCTCTCGCTGATAGTTAATTTCTGCCGTAAAATAACAGCGAGGCCTCCCAGACTTGCTATGTGAGAACTCAGAAAGAACTCCTTATCTAATCAAGGGGATGAATCTCCCGACTCACTTTATGGTGTTATACAACTGCGTGCATGCTCTAGGTGGTCTGCCTATTGACTGCTAACCCCCAAAAGCATGCTGCAATAAACAATGTGCTATACAAAATAGTGAACTGAAATGAGATTTAACAATTTCAAAATTCTTTTTGGCACATAAAACAAGAGGAAACTGGAGAATTGCAGTATTTCACAGTGATTGTTGTCACTGATGACGTTTTTAAAACTAATTGCATTTTTAATATATCATTAAGTTAATGGAAATATTCATAGAATAAAGACAAAATATTCATTATAGTAGCAGAAAACTGCTTAAGGATGTTTTCACCCATCAAATTCTGAATATTGAATTAAATAGAGCAATTCACTGTAGACTGATTAGAAAACAGTGCGAATGAAGTTAGAAGAAATTATTCAACTCAAAGAAAATAAGGTAATTTTTCAGAATGCTTTTTTCAGGTTCCATTTTTCTGCAGGCACTTTCTTGAAAATAACTGCAGCTGCTTCTTTAAAATCTTTCCTTTTAATCAATATTTTTATGGCATTTGAGATTAGGTTATTCATTGTAGTGACAACAGTGTCGATGAACTCATTTGGCCTTAATTATTTGATTCTGGCAGCAGCTACTAATTCTGCTTACTAGGAAATCCTAGGGTTTTCGTAGAAAGGTTAAAGATGGAAGTGGTTCCTGAGATGGGTGACAGGATGGATTAGTGTTGCTGAGCCCTGTAGGAAAAGGTCACCGCCGCAGTACACGAGGGAGGGTTGTCACAGGGGGAGGTGAAGTTGCATCTAGCCTACAAAGAGAGGTTTGGACTTGGGTAAACTAGTCATTGGCAGGTATAAGTAGGATTTGCTTATTGTGTCCTGCTTATCTTTGCCTACCAACACTGCTCCCAGCTTCTAATCACCACTGCCAGGCGGCCGTCCCATCGATGGGACTGTCAGCTCCGCTCTTTCCTTCTTCCTGCTCCTCCTGACATTATTGGTTTGTGACATTTCCAAATAGAAAATCTTGAGCAAGCACAACACTGCTGGGTGAGCAAGGGAAAATGAAAGACCTTTATCTACCGACGGAGGCTTTTTAAGCGATGGAAAGCCTCTTTAGGTTTTTATTCTATTTTTGAAGCTGCATACATTACTCTGTGCTTGCCTATATCTCACAGAGAATTCATATTCAGTCATAACAACTTTTGCATCCCATTTAAATGGGAGTAACTGAAGATCTCATTACTTAGGACTTTGAATGATTAGTCATTGGAGTGTAGGTTCTTTAAAGGTTCATAGAATAGTGTAGTATATAGTGGCCTTAGGAGACAATTCACTCAGTTGCACAAGGTAATACGGGCTATGAAATATGGCTTGCTAGAAAAATGATGGCTCAGCAGTTCACCCTGAAATGTCACGCCACTTCAAAGACTTATCTTTCATGGTGCTGCGTGCTCCAAACCTGCTAGGCTGTACATTGAAGCCAACATGCACTGTAAGAATATTATATGTAAATGCGAGTGCATGAAGAAGTGACAGTTTGCTAAATGACACCTGAATTATAAGAACTAAGAAGTGATTGCTAGCTTTTGATTTGCATTTAATGGTACCCGGGTTACGAAGCCTTGTCCGCAGTGGCATTAAGAGTGCTGTCTGAATTTGATGAGCTGATGGTCTGGTCTTACTTAATGTGACTAATTTAGTTAAATACTGCACTAGATTCCCCTGTCTGGGTTATGTTGTGTTTCTTCTTTATACCAGCATCGTACTATGTTCTCTTTTCAGTCAGTCAGAGGGTCCAGAATTTGGGGATCTTTACTAGCTCTGTACATTTCTGTTTTACTGCAGTATATTGTAAGATAAAATAGAAACTTTTTTTAACTGTTAGGAAAGCTGTTGCAGATTGCTATAGCTGTTCCTCCTCAGTCCCAGAAACTAAACATCAGTGTGGAGAGTAACCTGTTACAAGACATCTATCCCAAGCTTCCACTGATTTTAATGACATTGCATAAAGATAGTACACATACATACTATGCAAATGGTAATAGGAATCCTCAAGGCTTGTACACAGCTCCTGAATCAATTTAACTATATAATTACCTCAGGAACTAGCCTAGTTAAGCCAGAGACCATTTGGGTGGATCCACGTGTACGTTACTACAGAACTGTAGCGCTTAGTTCAGGAGAGAAGATCTGGTCTTATTTACTGTTTCTACTTGTTTGTCCCCCAGCCTCTCTACAAGGAGCACTTTGGGCACGTTAAAAAAGGCAGAGGAAACCAGATGACCTGATTGATGAATTGGGAGGCAGCGAATTTAGGTTTGGAACATGAATAATCATCAGATCTAGCTCCCCTAAAATAATCATCAAGCACAACCTTTCTTTGGGAAAAGCTGTCGAGTTTGATGTACCAAGCATTCAGAACCTGACTTAGAGATGGTTAACTTTGAAATGGAAGAATCTTTTCAAGCAGCATTAAACAGAGCATTTTAGCAGTTTCCCGTCAAATTTTCTTCAGTACTTGTAAAGTTCATTGATTTCAGAGAAATAAAAAGCAGCAATGTGTAAAAGATGGAGACTTAGACCTCTGGAGTAAACCAACTCCTCCCCTGTCAAACTTCAAAAATAAAAAAAAAGAGGCAAAAAAACGCATTCAGCTAATGTGAAGGGGTACATTAATCTGTCTTATATCTGGTAGAAGCAAAGGCAATAGACCTTCCTGCTTTCCCTGCTCAGCTGTATCATTCATTTTAATTTTAGGCAGACTCTGTCTCATCAGGCTGAAGGGTTTGCAATAACTGAGGAAATTAGGCCATTTAGTGATACCCTTAACTGCTTAGTTGTCACATTTTTAGACATCTACACTTGAGAATTTTGATCCCTATCCAAATCCTACACATCATAAAGAAAAATGGTGCCACATAACATCATTAAATTTGGTATTTTGAATCACTCTGAAATAAGTGCCAAACCCCCTCTAAGTTATGGTTTAATAATAAAGAAAATATCTTTTCTCTAAGGGAAAATCATAGGAAAACACAAGGATGTTTAAGGATGATTTTTAACTCAGAACATAAAGGGTTTTCTTTTTGTTTATTCTAATATAAAAATTTATATTTGCATTATACTTGTGAATTCCTAATTCCTTTAAAAAGACTAGTTGGGCCCAGGCATTTCATAGTGGACTGCTTTATGAAATATATTTAATTTTTGTCAGTCATTGCTTTTCAATTTTTCAATTGCAAATCTATTGTGTCAAGTTGGTTTATATTTCAGTTTGTTTCCTTTCTTCCCCAAGAGACTTCTGCTTTTGCAAGTGTCCCCAGAAAGGGATTTTTTTAAAAAATTGCCTTCAGTAATAGAACAATAAATAAAATGGTGAGTATTTCCTTAGGTCAGACTCTGGTAGAAGTTTGTGTATCATAAAAAACAAACAAGCAAAAAGTCAGCCAAAAATTTGTTAGAAAATCCTAGACTGCAGTACTTGATAAGATAAAAGAATAAATAGAGAATCAAATATCAGTAGATGTCAGATTTATTTAATTTTTTTTAAACAAAGAAATATTCTGGCTTCTAGCAGACTGTTTTGATAGTGGAAAGGAAGAAAGATATAACGAGATGGACTCACGCTGCACAATTTAGAGGAGAGCCCTTAATGGCTTGTTTATTTTCCAGGGTTGCACACTCCAGCATTCCCAAGTGTAAGCCAGCGCATTTGACAGATTTGAGTATGACATTACATCTGAAACGGCAGCCTGTCATGTTCAACTATGCCGAATGCTTTTAATAGTGGTATTACAGCAAAAGAACGGAGGCTCGGCAGCTTGTCAGTCTCAGGAGACTCCTAGACTTTGCTGTGTTACAGACAGACCACGNGTTTTGATAGTGGAAAGGAAGAAAGATATAACGAGATGGACTCACGCTGCACAATTTAGAGGAGAGCCCTTAATGGCTTGTTTATTTTCCAGGGTTGCACACTCCAGCATTCCCAAGTGTAAGCCAGATTTGAGTATGACCAGAGGCCTGAAACGGCAGCCTGTCATGTTCAACTATGCTGAATGCTTTTAATAGTGGTATTACAGCAAAAGAACGGAGGCTCGGCAGCTTGTCAGTCTCAGGAGACTCCTAGACTTTGCTGTGTTACAGACAGACCACGACTGACTCGTAGCCGTATCTCAATAAGAAGAGGGAGAAATCAAAGTTAATTTTTTTCAAAGAAAAAGCTAGAATAGCTAATGAAAAGCCAATGGGCCATTGGACTCTACCTGTTTGTCATAACAAGCAAGAATCCTGTGATGTTTTCTGCAAGTACCTGTAACAGTGACATTCTCTCCACTGCACGTGGGAGCAGCTGCCCAGCAGCATCTGGTCAAGCCATGGACAAGTCTATTTGTGGACGACCACAATTGTTTTCGGACTTGGACTTTGGTTTGGGGCTCTCTTGTTTTGACTCTTCACCAGCGTTAATTCCAGTGATGTTTTGGCGCAAAGCCGAGGTTTCTGAAAAATTAATCTGAGGCCAAAAAGCTAGTGTGTGCTTAATCCACTACATGAATCAGCTCCCTCAGCAGGGAAAGAGAAGCAATACCAAGGAAGGGAAATGCCACACGAAGTGCTTCACTGCTGAATGTAGAGTACCCCATACCATAGCCACTTTGCTATGGAACAGCACGTATATGCTCTCTCCCAACTGCAGTTTTAAATATAGGTATTAGAAGTGAATCTTTCACTCATTTAACTATCATATTTGTAACAATCATTTGTATTTAAGTATCTCACAATCAGAAAATGAGAATGGGGTTATTTAAGTACTACATGAAGTTCACATGAAGTTGCAATGGCAATGTTAGAGGTGCCAATTGAAAATCAAAGCTTTGAACAAAAGATAAGAGAGCGAGTGTCTTTATTAAGCCAGTGAGTTAGCAAAAAGTGGAGGAAGGTCAGAGGCCCTCTGACTCTCTTCTCTCTAGTTTTCTGTTGCTTTAGAAAAAGTCACAAAATGTAGCAAGATGATTAAGGAATTGACTCTATGACACTGCTGCTCCTTTGCCTTTACAGTGACAGAAACAATGTAGTCAAGAAAAGGGAGCAGTGTTTTTTTCCAAGGGTTTCTTCTGCACTGCTGCAAGGGAAAACGGTAGTCATAGTTTATTTCTTAGCAAATACTTACATAAAAGTTACTCCGGTCATAGTTGGTCCTATCTGTTATATTTTATTTTTACCCAAAATAAGGTTAGCTATTTCTTTACCACAGCTGCAGTCCTTCAAAATCATTTTAGGACATTTTATGATTTATATTTATGCCAATAATCCTGTATGTTTCCTGGGAATTGAAATCAGAGGGTGGGGGTGGGATGTGTGTGTGTAGATGTGAAAATGAAGACCTTTTTATATGGGAAAAAGCTTTAGATATTATAGGCATTGGTTAGTTGTAGAAGAGCTGTGGTCAGTATTAGTGCGTATTGTATGTGTTGGGGATTTTAAGAGCTAAATTCACATTAGAGTTTCCAGCCTGCCATAGCCTGTTCTCGCTATTCCAATGCCCTCTGCCCTTTAATTTCTGCTGCATCTGATAATTTTATGTGGTCTGTCAGAGAGCAAAGATTATCTGAATTTTAGGTTAAATGGGAAAGAACAGGGCAATTTCAGGTGAGAAGTAAGTACACAAAGTACCTGAGTGATGTAAAGGCAACAGACTATCTCTGCTAAAAATTGCATGGGAGGATTTTTGCTGCAGGGTCTGTGCTGCTGTCTGCAGTGCCCTTTGTCTCAGCCGCATGTGAGGGTAGAGAAAGTGCAGCAATTCAGTTCTCCAAACTCTCTGCTCCCTGACAGTGTCTAGAGCTCTGACCTTTGTAGGTAACATCCATCCCTTTTTCATGCAGGATTTGAGCTTTGTGTCCCTCTCTGCTGCAATCCATCACATTTCTGCAGTTTCTTGCTGTCTGGTCTTTTGATGTCTCTCTTGCATCCTTATTCTTTCTGCAACATTGCAGATGAATATTTTCATTCTTAGTTCTCCTAGCAGATGGTAAAAAGGACTCCAGTCCTTTCTGTTCTCTTTCCAGCAGAATTGCAGACTTTACCCCTATCCATTACAGTACTCTTTTCTCTTTTTTTCACATGGAAAAAATGAATTGAAAAAACAATGTGCATGCATTCATTTTTGTTTTGCTAATAATTTTATATTCATGTAACAATTACTTGGGAAGACAAGACACCATCATCTCGAACATCCCTTTATTCCTTCTTCTTCCCCCACTTTATATACTGAGCATGACATTACATGCAATATTCTTTTGGTCCATTGCAGTTAGCTGTCACAGCTGTGTCTCCTCCCAACTTGTGTTGTGTACCCCCAGCCTACTCACTAGTGGGGCAGTAGGAGAAGTAGAAACGGCCTTGAGTGCATAGCAACAACCAAAAATGTCAGTGTGCCATCAACACCACTCCCATCCCAAATCCAAAACACAGCAGCACACCAGCTGCCAGCATGAAAGTCAACTCTATCCCAGATGAAACCATGGCATTGTGTCTCCAGCAGAATGCAATAGCCTGGCATGTATGCCCTAGGAGACAAAACTCTCCTCCCTTTACTGTCTGTATCTGCTGCTACCATCCCATACATGCACTGTTGTGTGATGGGAGGACCAGCCAGAGGGCTTTTGGCACCATCATTCTACTTCTTGATTGGCCTCATCACAAAAGCCTCTTTGTACCCCTTGGTGCCAAACACAGTGCACTTCCCAGTCACCCAGAATTCCTGAGAAATTACCAGAACCAAATTCTTTTAACATCTGATTCTGACATGTTAGGATCTACTCAGGCAGTTCCTTATGTGCTGAGTGCACATATGGGGAGATCAGGTGTTGTTTTTCTCCTGCTGAAGACACTTAGAGGCTGAAATGGGTCCCCGTATTAAAACCTGCAATCCACACCACACTAACAAGCTGTGTCAAGAGTGTCTGGAATTCATGAACACCGTTTTTCTCTTTTCAGGCAATCTGGTAATAATAGTAATTTCAGTACTTTCATCCATTGGAAAGAGAGAAGTCACAGTGAGGTACATTAGTGCTGCCACCTTTTCCGCTGAAAGGAGTGCTTTTAATGTGCTGTTTCTCTGAGCTAAAAACAGCCAAAGGAAATATTCTGTTAGTGTTATCCAGAAGGACTACAACTGTCTGAAGGCTTTGGGTTCTGATTTTTTGAAGGAAATTGTTTACAAAACAAAATTCAGCAATGCCTTCAGGAAACATCTGTCACTGTACTAGGAAGAACACTGAAAAGTTTAGGATGCATAAAAATTAGTTATTGTTATTGGTTGCATATCTTTAGAGTTTTGATCAAAATTTGCTTTTTCTTTTTAAAGGAATTTCTCATATTTGGCTGTGGTTTTGCATTACATTATGCACATTTTTTTTAAATTTGTTACAGAGAAATGTTTGATTAAAGAAATAAGAAATTATCTTTTTAAAGTTTTATTTCAACCATTCATTTTATGTTAGCCTTCATTCTTTTATCTGTACAAATTTTCATATGAATAATATATATGGTGTAATGTATTGTGAAGATGCTTCAACTTAGAAAAAGGTAATTTTGTTTAGTATTAGGTAGAGTTTTCCATAATGATTTGCAATATTAAATGAAATAAATTGAAACTGAACAGTGAGATAGGAAATGAGTATTTTCACTGTCCCATTAGACCTGTTTTCTCATTGCAAAGAAATGTACTATTTCTGATTGTAATATGATAATGGCAGTATAGATTGACTGAGATTTAAAAATTAATTCTTAAGTTGATACATTTTTTGAACAAATAATGATTTTTTCTATATTGTGAGGTGTTTCAATTTCTATTAATGAAAATCAGTATATTGTTAAATATGTTTTGACTGAAAACTTCTACCTAGCTTTATATCTGCATAGGTCAATGATATTTTGCCCTGTCACAGTCCAGAAATTGAGCAATTTGTCTGGTCTGCAGCTTACTTCCTACAACCCTCTCTTCTCCAGACTCCTAAGAATTGGATAAGGATTAAGTTGAAACCCAAAGTAATAGTTCCATAAATGAGTTCCTATCTTCATGGCAAGATGATAAACACACATGGCACAGGGACTCTTCAGGAGATTATGGGACCAACAAAGATTGCATTCCACTGGCATATGGCATAGCATATATATCGTTTGGAAACAAATCAATCCCAATTCTGATCTCTGAGCAGAGTCAAAATCATAGAATGGTAGAATGCTGTGCATCAATGATTGCTGGTAATAACCACGTGAAAACTGGCAATGTAACATAAGGTGCAACTGATTAGCAGCTAAAATTGCTGCTAAAGCCTGGCACAGGTCAGGATTAAAAATAACATTAAACTCTTCAACAAAATTTGTCTAAAACTAACCACTTCAATAACCTAAATGCTGGTATACCTCTTTAATGCAGAATGAGGAAATCTGAAACATTTGGGGAATTGAAAAAATAGCAGATAAATGCTAGGATGACCAAACCTCTGCAAATAAGTTTGGTTCCAAAATCTGTTTTCTAAACTCAGCAGCCTAACCTTTATGGGATCAAGGGCTAGAAAGGGTTAGAAATCAGGGAAAAAAATTCTAATGTCAAAACAGAATAAAAATACTCCATAACTATTTGTTAAAAAAAGAATAAAGATATGCCTGTACTGTGTGAGCAGTCTGGTTTTGTGTACAGAATAATGGATATCTGATACATTTAATTCATATTGCACATTTCCTCTCAGAGAAACTTCTGCTCTGCCTCTGTTTTCACATGGCTCTGTATTTTCATGAGGGTTACAAATTATAATTTTTTGGGACTTTATGTTTTCTGTAAAGTTTGATTAAAATCAGCCAGCATTTTTGCCTTGGCAGCAGTGATTAGCAAGGGCTGAAGGGCAGATACACAGAGACCGTGAGCATTGAAGCCTTCATTCCTTACTAAACAGTGCTAAAAATCAGGTCATGCAGAAGCAGGGGAAAGTCCCTTTTTACTTTCTGCTAAAGCAGTAATCTGGGTCTTTAGTCAGCAAAATCGGGAACTGAGCAACAAGTGTGAGTGACAGTCCTGGCAGACAAAACCAGGAGAAGAAATAGCTTTGTGTGCTGCTTAACTTGTCCTTTGTCAGGCAGGTTGTTGTTGTGATGCTGACTGCAAGCAAGTAAGCCTATTAGGCTTCAGATAATAGGCTTACCCTCTTATCTGAAAATATTTGTGTGGATCAAGCGCTGAAAGAGTTTCAAGGGTGAAGATTTTTATTAAGAAGCCCTTTAGGCATCCAACTAGCAGCTTTTCCCACAGTCACAACTTGCTGCTGAACTCAACAAACCAGTACCTTGTCTTGAGACCTGCAGGGAAAAACTACATCGAATGAGGCTGTGCAGGAGGAAACCTGTTGCTTTCCCGGGCTTTACGAAGGGCTGCATTTCTGACTGTGCTAACGAATGGTGGGTGGCATCCCCCTCCCAGAATGCTCTCCCCACTCCCTGAATGGCAGAACAGGGCTGTAAGGTCTGGGACCACAATATGTCAACTCCTAAGTAGGTTATCAGGGAGTGCTGCAATGAGGTGACAAGGACTGGAGGTGTCCCACGATAAGTTGTTACTTTCCATTTACATTTGTAAAGGATGATTTAAAAAAAAAAAAAAAAGACAAAAAAACCAAACCCCAATAAAATTACAAATGAGATATAACAATTTTGGCTTAGCTTCTGGCTGCCGCATCTTTTCAATAGCAGCAAAAGACAATGTGAGGTAGCAAATGTCTCTCACAAGCCAAAACCAGCTCTAAAGTTTGCTTTATCCCAACAGCAAAGCTGCATAAACCTGCTGAGTTTAAGTGTTGCTATTTCATGGAGAGTTATAGGATGAATCTCATGGCCAGAATGAACCCCAAGATTTATTTCTCATCATTCTACTAAAATGGATAAGTATGGTTTTTTCTTCACATTGAGTTTAATCAGTTGCAAGCAGGAAAAATAAATCCCTGCTTCTGCACGTAAGCAAAAATAGGATAGCTAGTTCTTGCAACAAATATTCTTGAAAGTGAGAAACTAGACACAGTAGAGAAGGTTACCGGTAAGTCAGACTTTGGCATCAGGCAAATAATTACCGGGAAGAGTTCTCCTCTGAACAATTATCAGGAGGATCTGTTTGGTTTCTTCATAGGCTGTAAAGACAAAGTTGAGTAAAGAGCTTTGATTTTTCAGTACCTCACTCCCAGCTGAAGCTGTGACTGGCAGTTTGCAAATATGAATGGCAAATTCTGCTTATCTTCAGGTGTTTAAGGTGCTGGTTTCAATATGGTTTTCTTTAAATACAAATGTGAATGTCATGAGATGTTTCTCTCTGCTTGTGGAATCTCGTTTCTCTCTTCACTTTTGGAGATGTGAATTGACCATATGCAAAGTGAAGAATGACATTTTTACTATTAAAGGAATGAGGTAACAAGGAATAGACCTTTATATTGCTTTTGTATCTTCCTAAGAGCTGTGTAGGCACTGTAATTCATTTATTTATGTCCATTCAACTGATGTTAATTAACTTGTCTGAATCTGCATTTCAAAAATTTAAACATCTCTTGGATCCAAACACTGTATTAAAAACATAACAAACAGCAGCAGGAGGATAATTCCATCAAAAGCTCTTCTGTCTTGGTTTGTTATGATATTGTCAACAGTTCTTGATAGAATTACTTCCTTACATCTTGCTTCAGCCCATATATTACTATTTCCATAGACTGTTTGAAATGTAATTAAAAATGAATGCTGTTTATCTGCCTCGTGAAAAAAAAAAAAAAAAAAAACAACCAAAAAAAAGAATAAAAAAGAACTGTGCATTCCAGGAACAAAATATCTTTTATAGTTGGATATTTGTTATTTTATTCAAGTAACACTTGCCTATATTCCATTTTGTGAAGTTCCCTCTTCTGATTGTTGCTACATTCTGTTATGAATTTAGAGCTAGTTAATGACTTTCTGCTGTCCATATCATGTCATATTAAGTGTTGTATTCAGAAATAAGTGAAAACCAGAAGGGGTTCTGGCAAAGACTTATTCAGATCCTGAAGGGTGGGTATGCAGGTTTTGCAAGGTATATATAATTATCACAAGAACTGTAAATCTTCCATCAGTTCATTTTTTTTTCCTGCAGGCTCTGAAAACAAATTATTTCTTAAAGCACTTATTAAATGCTTGGAAGAAGAAACATGGAAATACATTGACCTTGCAAAAATGCATTTTGCTTTAATTGTGCTCTTGGGCTAGAAGTAATTTCTATAGTAGGATATAATTTTCTAATTGGATCTTCTTATAAAAAAATTTGAAACATGAAATAAAAAAAAAAACACCCAAGTGATACTTCATGAAAGCAGATGCATAAATGAATTGCTTTTCTTTTTAATTGTAAACAATTTTCCTTATAATGTGCTGAATGCATCCATTTTGAAATGTACATGGCATGATTTGCTATCCGTGACCTCAAAGTAATTCAGGATTAACGCTTCAGTGATTGCCTAGTTTGGGTATGACAGGTAATGCATTACACTTGCTGAGGAAAAGGTGGTGAAGTATGAGTCCAACTGGCTATGTTTTCATTTAGCTGTGAGGGTAGAATAGCTATAATGAAATTTATACCCCCTTTAAGCTTTTGGTTTGATTCAGGGCCCAGGCTTTGCCTCTCACAGCCTGTGGATTAAAATAAAGTATTGATTTTATGAACTCTGTACCATCTTGAATCTGTCTGTGAAGGGTCAGTGTAGCTCTTTTATGGATAATGAGCAGCTGAGATCACAGTAAAAGATTTAAAATGGATTAATTCATGATGAACTGAACTTTGAAGGAGAAAGTTTGCCAGCTGATATACTGGCACACTAGTGAAGAGTTGCTTTGAGTAAAACAGTCCAATTATTTTCTTATCTTTTCTTCTTAATGAGCTAAGAGATCATTTCTGTTCTCAAAAGTCAAGTAGGGGAGCAGTTATATTGTCTTTATTTAGGCTGAATCCTGCCTTACTCTCCTGAAGGGTGTCCTGAAATGTGCATCAGTGGGGATGGTTCACGGCAGCAGCCTGGACTGCATATTAATATTCACTTCACTGCTGTGCTGTAGAGAGGCAGCATCCACATCCATGGAATGTGTTGTGAAGGCCGATTTATGTATTGCATTCTCTATTTTTATGGATTTCATGTGTGTGGGACTAGCTCAAGCACAGACTGATGCCCAGCGAGTTCTGTGTTTGTCTTGCAGGGCTTAGCTTGTATGAGTAGAGTAAGGAAAGTTGGACCAATTTCAAGATTACTATGGTGGGCATCTAGTTTAAGTCCTCTACCTTGCTCATATCTCTCCACTCTTTCCTGCAAGGCCTTTGTCTGCTGACCACCTAGGGTATTCAGTCCCAACCTTAACTCCTAGATTTCCTAACTCGCATTCAATGTAATATCTTGCGTATCACTGACATGGATTGTCTTACACTCGAGGAAGCCGCTCACATCACAGGTGGCTAAATTTGGAGATTTTGCATTTTTTAGGGCACTATTGCCTAATCTAAATAACTCTCCAGTAGAACTGAGGGTGTCCAGTCCTAGCCACAGCAGTAGGCTCATGTACTAACATCTTATTTGCCAAACATGGAAGTAGGCTATACTAATCAAAGCAATTGTGTTTCTCATACCTCTGATGTTTCTATAAACAATTATATAGAGACATCCAGAGGCTCTGAGAGAGGGACACAAAGACCTGCATCATCTGGGGATTAACATAAAACAGCCAGCTGTGTGCAGCCAGAGGAAGAGGTAACACCTCACTGCTCATCTTCGATCTGCTCTAAGTATGCATCAGTAGATTCTCAAACACACACTTGGGAGTTAAGTTTGTTTTGCCCCGAATGTTACTCTTTTGTCATGATCTCAATTATCTCATTTGTCCTCTAAGACCAATCTCCCCAGCAACAGAAATACACATGGGCACTGTCCTGTATATACCCACTATCATAATGAACGGTTTAGAAGCATTTAAAAGTGTTCTCACATTTTTTCGGAGTTGCTGTAAACAGGTTGTTTTGCTAAATGTGTTTGTTCAGATTCCCCAAATCCCAAAACACAAGCACCTGGGAATATGTGAGTTCCGCTGGCATTAGCAAGAATGTGACTAAGGATTTCTCACTCCTAAGCAAGGCACACAAGGATCGTAGGGCTGTTACTGTGGTCTAAAAAGCGTCACGTGCAGTACAACGATTATGACAAAGTGCTATTTTTCATTCAGAGTTACAAGCCACCCTAGACAGAACAGTTATTCTGATTAAATGAATACTTTAACAGGAAAAGTTATGGGTTTGTTTTCTAGAGCTCTATTCTGCAAGCTGTACTTCCTGCTTCTGCTTGTAAAAATGGGTAATAAGCCAAAGAAAAAAATGCCAGCAACTTGTTCAGCTCCGCCAAGGGCTGGAGGCGTTGAAGGAACCATACTTTTCTGGCAGACTTGGTAACACAGTGATCGGACTTTTGCTGCCTTCATATGTCTGATGATCTTCTTGTTAAAAGCTTTTTCATTTGCATACTTAGGCCATTTTGGCTGGATGAGCTCTCAAAAATTAATGATGTATGCCAATGTAAGAACAAATTCCAGATACTGAGCCTGCTTATCAATGTGGTGGTGTTCACTGAGTTGGCAAGTTTAAGAGCTTGGAGGAAAATGCTGAAAATAGAAACAGGAAGGGGGTGGAAGGAACAATCATTGTGGTTGGGCACTCTGATCTGTCTCATCTGCAATTAGAGATGTTTTGATTTTCTGAAACAAGTACTGTGAAAGGAGAATACTTTTGGTATCCGTGGAGCTAGTAACACTTCTTGTCCTTTACCTTCCCAATGCAGTGTATTTTGTATTTTCAGCCTTCACGTAAAATGTCTAGAAAAAAACTGTTGCATATTTCTGCAGGTCTTGATTACATACAGTACAATCAAGTATTATTTGGCTTGTTTCATTGCATCTTTGCCCTAGAGCTCTGGTGCTTGCCTGCCTGCTGTGTCTTATCCCATATAAAATATTCCCCATTTAGTTCATATACTTCAGTGTGTGAACTCAGGATTGGATTATTTTCAAGCAAAGAAAACCAAATACTTGTGGAAAGCAAACACAAAAGTGTCATGAGCACAGCTGAGTGCAATTTATCTTTCCATTTGAGCGAATACTTGTGGGAATACATTTATATAATCTTTGTTCAGCTCTACATACTGATGTTAAGCACTGGGTGTTTTGACTTCAGACACCTTGCTATTTCTAGAACAATAATGTGGTAGAAAGGTCAATGAGAGGATTATTATGGAGAGATCTTTTCAGCACTAGCACGCATTAGTGGGAGAAAGACAAAGAGTGATAGTGGAGATTTACCAATTGTGTAGATAGCAAGCTTCCTGAAGCATTTAATATAATCAAGGAGCTGGAACTTTACTGGAAGCATTTAGAACAATTTGTGGAGCAATGGCATTTGTACAATACTGATAGCCACCTTCAGCAATTAGAAAATTAAGAAGTCTTCTCCAGCAGAAGTGTTATTTCTTGCTTCAGAATGGGCAAGAAATGTCCAGATTTGAAAGACCCAGGCTAGCATTAGAGGATGAGTTTCAGCTGCTGTAAATAATCTCATAGGCACACCTAGAGCATCAAAGATCTTCTAAGCAAAAGGTATGTTGTCAATGTTACTCTAAAGAGCCTGGGCAAACTCAAGGAGCATGAGGCATGTTTCTGGATAAAGTTTGTAACACAGTAGCTGTAAATCTAACCAGGGGATGGGAAGGAAGCCACCACTCGGTGCCCATGACATGGTTGGGCACACGTTTTCTAGCTCCCAAGGTGGAGGGGCATTTCTACTGCAGTGTAGCTTCCCTGCTTAGATTCAGCCCTGTGTGTGACTGAAGTGACTGAATAATTATCACAATTGTAAAGTTGATAAAGCTGAATGTTACTTGTGCTGTGTCAAAAGAACTTAATGAGGTTGAAACCACTCAGAAATAAGAAAAAGAGTTTTTTGTGTAACCTTAATTCAGATTTCCTGTGCATATACATTTTCAGGCAATCATGATTCAGTCAACAGCATCCCCCAATCTCTGGATCACTTATTTTGTATAATGTGTAGGTTCAGGGTGTTAAGTTTCAAAGCAGTCATTCATCATTTTGTGGATTCCTTGATATTTATCATGCATGGCCCCTTATTTTATTTATCATATGCCATTTGAACATTTTTCGGAAGAGAAAGGGGCTCTTTTAAGGGGCTTTTTAGTGTAGTGTCTGAGTATCCACAGTTGTCAGTCTGTGTTTTCAAACTCATTTTTCTGTGTATTTTGTCCATTTTACAGATGGAAAGCTGAAGTAGAGCAGTAGTAAGGCCAAAAATAGCTGCTGGTTTTTAACATACAGTTTGAGTTGCTGGTAACCTAAATTTTATGATACCCCTGCAGCAAACTATAGGTTCAAAGCACATATTTGCATGCATTACAACTTTGCAAGTCAGATGCTAAGCTCTAAAGAAAGTGAGAAGTTCTTTATTGGTGTCCAACTTATTAAAAAGTTGGTTAAAGCGGTGACCTAATATCTCGCAGGTTGCAGGGAGTCTGGTAGACCAGGGGCTTCAATCATGCTTCCTGTAGTCCCTTTTGTTACAGAAGCCTTTCAACTTCTTTGAAAAATGTCGGAAGGCAGCTTGCTTTTATGCAAAATTCAGATTCATCCCTAGAGCAGACCTCCTGTAAGCACTAAATTAATGAAGCGTTCCTAGAGAAAGAAAGTAGTATGTGGTTGTGTTATCAAAAACCACATACACATACCACAATATCAAATGTTATATACATTCACAATCAGGGAGGTGACTGCTTGGCTGTTTGTTGCTCTCCATTTGCTAATTTGAACCCAGACAGGTGGGCTAAGCTGCTGGGTGGGGAGGAACCTTTGGCCAGTTAGCTGGGAAGAAAACTGAGGTGACTCTGCCAGGCATGTGCAAACAATGTTTTTGAAGAGATTTATAAATTATCCAGATTTGAGAAGATTTCTCTCATAAATGAAAAAAATGCATGTCCTTAATTTGAACATTATGGCTTGCTAAATTTCAAGGATTTTCTCTAGTTCTTTTTGGGATCCAGAGGTTTCTCAAAGAAAAGGTTGCCAGAACTTGTCAAAACACAGCATTTTTCTCTTAGCCTCAGTCTTCCAGAGAGCTGAACTGCATTTGATGATACTTTTTTTCAAAGAAGTGGACCTGAGGCTCTTTCGAAGAAGTTGACCTGAGACTGACACCTAACAAGAAAAAAAAAAAAACCCACCAAATGTTGCCAAAGTTGTAATTAGCTAGAATGGGGGGTTAAAAAGGGAACTGGTGTCAGGCATTAACAAGCAGTGGTACTAACCTGACCTGTCATAAATTCTGTAGGATGCATGAAAAAGAGAAAAGTACATGAAAGATAAAATGAAAATTAAAGGCAAATCTTAGCAAGTATATTAAAAGCTGATGCTAAGTCCCCTAGTACAGTTTGATGAGGGGTAGGTGGAATAAGAACAAAAATTTCACTGAAAATTTGCTGCAAACTCCTAAAAATGAGTTTTCAATCTCAAGGTGGTGTGCATCTAATTTTACCCCATTTGTTTGCTACTTTAAAGGAGAAATGAATATGACTCATCAGTATTTTTTCCCAAATTATGAATGAGGCATCCTCATTATCCAAAAACTATATTAACTCATCTGATAGCAACTATACTATCTAGACATGGGGGAAGATAGCTGAAAAGGTGGAAACAGTAAGTGCTGAAAGATAAAAGATTGAGGTGCATGAACAAGTTTAAACAACTCTGGACAATGCACTAAAATAAGCCCAGGAAAGCCATCTTCATTGCCAAAAGGGTGGCTGATACCATCTGTTTTGTTGGAGTTTTCCATTTTTCTCTGTCTTTTCAAAAGGTTGGTGCTAAACTTTGTGTCAAGTAGGAATCAGTTTCTGTAACAGTCCTTAGAAAAATGGCATACAGGAAAGAAAGATGGTTTTTATATTAATTTTTTTTAACAAGCATAATGAATATCAGCAGAACTTTTGGGTTATGAAAGCCCTCAAATTTAGAAAACACCCTGAGAACCTATCTTAAGAGAAAAAAAGAAGTCCTGACAAATATAGTGGTAACTCTGAAAGGTTGATAGTGGAGGTGTCAAAATAATCTTCTATATATCTTACAATGTGGCCATGAGTGTTCCCAGAACCTACTAATAAGCTTTTGGTGAGTGAGGTGTGACGAGTGTGAAACACCACAGAGAAACCATAATAGAAAGAAAACATCATAATAGTAATTTTTGCCTTCAGCTGTAGAGAACATGTTTATATTTTGTGAATCAGCTGAACATTTAAAAAATGCGAATCTTCTTACAGAGAAAAATGAGCATAAAATGAAATGCCAAAAAATCAAATATGTTAAACCAACAAATAAACATGGAGAAACAGATTTAAACCTTGGTCTCGGTCCCCAGGGCCTTAGGGTAGACTCAGGAAACTGATAGGCAAGTATTAATTGACATGAATGCCATACATTAAAATCATAGAATCATAGAATCATTCGGGTTGGAAAAGACCGAGTCCAATCATCTGTCCTACTCTACAAATTCCTCCCCTACACCATACCCCCCAACAGAACATCTAAATGACTCTTAAACACATTCAGGGGTGGGGACTCAAGCAACTCCCTGGGCAGCCCATTCCAGTGCCTGACCACTCTTGCTGTGAAAAATTCTTTCCTAATGTTCAGCCTAAGCCTACCCTGTTGCAGCTTGAAGCCTCTCATTCCATCACTAATCACCTGTGAGAAAAGACCAGCACCAACCTCTCTACAATGTCCTTTCAACTAGTTGTAGAGAACAATGAAAAGTTACCGTTGGTTGTGAATTACCCAATATGTCTCATTTTGGATCTGACCTATGGTTTTATTTTTTCTTTTTTAAAGTATCTTTTAATGGGTGCATATTATCTTTTCTAAAACCTAACCACTTTTAATATTATTTATGTTTTTATCTTTAGGGCTATCAGTCTTACCACTGTTACACAAGGTATATTCCCATGTGGTACATAAACATTTGAATAATGGCTTTTAGCATCAGTAAAATTCTGTATCACATGAGATAGTAAAAAATGCAGAAAATATAAATGGCTAGTGCTTCGGAAACGGTTCTTAGATGAATATGGGCAGCATATAAAGTATGATATTATAATTGCTTTGGTATTAAATTGCATTATTAAATCACTTGTGTGCATTACCTGGAAATGTTGCAGAAGACATATTTATTTGTAGTCATTGTACTCAGCAGTGGAAAGTGCAGCAGTGTAATAAACTCTTACCCTCTGAACTATGTTTATCTTGTCACTGAGCTGGCTTACTAATGCGATTTCCTACCTTTTGTGAGACAAAGGTAATGCCTGCTGCAGTTGCTATGATACAAGAGTAGTGTGCTGAACTTTCTAGTGCATCAGCACACATTTTGTACCATGCAGTTTACTGTTGTTATGACTTTCTAAAGCCTTCCCTGAACAAGTGGACAAGTGTATTTAATCTACCAAAACACCAAGTGTAAAATAAGGATTCACAGATATTTTCCTTGTTTGCTCTGAATGGCTAGTAGCAATAGTACTGAGCTTTAACTCAGCTATGGGATTGAATTTTAGATTATTTGTAGAGTTTTACCTAAAAGGCAGCTTATGATGTAGATTAAAGCAAAACAAGAATATTATGTACTCTGTCTTGTGTTTTGAACCTTACTAGCATGCATGAACATGTCACCAGCTTTGTCTCTCCAGAAGTTGTGTGTCTAGAACAGGCTTTCTCACCCCTCTCCTCTCTCAGAGAGGGCAAGACATAAGGAGGCACATTCAGCAGGCCCCTAAACCTGATATGTTTTAAGAGGGGAGGAGTCTTAGAGGAGCCTGCTTCTTTGTACTTGTTAGATAGCTTAAATGAGGATAGGTAGCTTAAATGAGATATCTAACTTTAAATAGGTAAAACTATAGGATCTGAATCCCACTGCAAGTGATAAATTGAATATTTTTCAGACTCTGTGGACTGGAAATAATCCAAAACAAGATTATCAGGTGGAGATGCAGCAAAACTGGGAGTATACATCTGTATATGGCAATAAACTGAGTCATAATGCAAAACTATGGAGAAGCAATTGTGTACTGAAAGGTCTGAAAAACAGTGTTCAACTTCCCTTCCATGCAAAAGCAAGGCTTTTGTGAGAATAAGCTGCTTCTATAAGAGCAGCCTTTCTCTCATTTGCATCCTCTGCCTCAATCTCCCAAAGCGGAAGAGTTGACAGCCAGTATTTCTTGAGATGTATAACATGTTCTCTGTCAACTCTGGTGACTGTACTGGCAGGGAATCTTGTTTTGATGACACTGCACCCACTAGACAAAGGCTGAAGACAAGAAAATAAAACTTTTGAAAATACTGGCTTCCTGCTGACAGTTGATTAGGCTACAGAAGAGATACTCCTTTTATTTTTCTGTGGCCTGGAAATCTATCAGGTGTTCTCCAAGCTATTAATAATGCTTTGGCTAGCAAAGGTAGGTTTAATGGATTTTCCTGCCAGTGTACTGAATGTGATTCCAATGAAGCGTGAAACAACCTGTTTTAATGACTTAGGCTGGTGCTTGCTTAGACCTGATGTTAATTTTTCAGAAGACACCTGGATCTTTCATTAATTGAACAAGCAACCACTTGGCAGCAAGTGAATAATTAATAAAAAAGTCTGGAAACTAATATCCATTGTCCATTAGAAAAATATTACCAGTAATAATTTTCTGGTAAACCTCTTGAAGAATAAATAATCACATCTATTGATTTTGAGATGCTTTCTGCCTATGGACATGCAGTATGTAAAGTAGATGTGCTCCTTTCTCTGCAGCTGGGATGACAGCAGCTCAGTTAGTAGTGGCCTCAGTGACACTCTTGACAACCTCAGCACGGATGATTTGAACACCACCTCATCTGTCAGCTCTTATTCCAATATAACTGCCTCTTCAAGGAAGAACACTCATGCCCAGGTGAGTAGTTTTTCATTACTGTTTCTTGCAGTGTCTCAGAAGCACACAGCATGACAGGGAAAAAAAAAAAAAAAAACAAAACAAAACCAACACGTTTAGTAATGATGTCTCTGAAAACAAATTAAATATTCATATTTTACAAATTCCTTTATCACATTTGTGTGTGAGAAGCCCATGGACCCCACTGAACAGGGCCCAACCTGACCCATAGGCTGAGTCCTCAGTTGCCCGGCTCCCAGGGAACTTCCCACTGGCAAAGGTGGCAGCTGGTGAGACCCTGCTCTGCCTGACCTGGGGGAGCCCCCGCTGGTCCCAGCTCCAGGAAGTTCACAGCCCCTGCTGCACCCTAACACAAAAACCACAATATGACTGGATCTGTGATGGGTGGATTTCTACTCAGTTCATCCTATTTAAAGTGAGTATCTCTTTGAACAGATAGCACAATTTAAAATAAGATAGTTTTTATCTTTCATGAGCTGATGCATGTCAAGGAAGAAATACATAGGCTGTGCTGTCCTTTCCCTGTTCTCTCCACTGGGAGAAAAGAGGCTGAAGGGGGGTCCCACAGGTGGCAGAACTTCTCTTCTCCCCACTTAGGTACAGGAATGAAAATGTCCCATGGGGCCACAAACTGACGATGTACAGTGTCAAAATAGAGTTTTGAGCAGGGTACAATCACAAATTCTATATGTAACATATATGTGTGTGTGTGTATATATATACATATATAAAGCCCTTGTACAAGGTATCCTGGTATTTTTTTTTGCAGTTCTCCACTAAAGGGCAAGCAATGAAAAAGATGGTACAGAATGCTTACAGGACTCAGTTCAAACAAAAAAAAAAAGAAAAAAAAAAGCAAAAAGGGAAAGAAAGAAAACATGATGAGTTAGTGCCAATAGATATGTATATTCTGCTATGTGATGTCCTATTTATAAGCAGGGAACTTCAAGACTAAACAGTCAACACAGTGGAAGAGTTGTTTCCTCCAGTGATTTGGTGTCAAGTCTTCAGGACACGAGACTGACCCCCAGTTCCATTTGGACTCTTGCAGGCAGGCACTGTCTGCAGTTCAGAGAACTGTTTTCTAGATGTACATTGTGGCAGACTATGTCAACAGGAGAAAAACACATATTTGTCATTTCCCCCAGACAATAGGGAAACAACGTTACTTTGGGAATGAAGATTACTTTAGTCTACAGCAGGACAGATTTCAGCCCAATGTCATACTCATGCAAAGATGCTTGCACAGAGGCCAACATTCTTCAGCCATTACCCTCACCTTTCCCACCCCATTAGGGTCTCCTGTGGTTGCTAACTGGAGATCAGCCTCTTACTTTTCACATCAACAGTGATGGCCAGATACTCCTGGCTTTGTCTTCCACTGCATCATCATGATGATGACTGGGAAATCTCAGACTGACTGCTTAACTCTACGTATTCTAGATACTCATCCAGATGCTATTTCCACTTTGTTCAGTGATAGACAGATATGCAGCACATGTTCAAATGTTCCTTTCCTCCCTGCTTTATGTTACGAAAGCTAGAAAACAGACCTTTATCAGGTCTGCCTTTACCAGGAAGACCAATCAGAAAGCAGTGTGCTCCCATGCTAGCCTGCAATCTCAGCTAGAAGCTAAGATGAGCACAGTATATTAAGTATTTTGCCAGCTGTTCTCCAGGTGTAGGACATTGTCATGCAACAAAAAGATCCCCTTTGCAGTCTTTTTAAATGATTGGAGCAATCTGGCTGTAGCCTGCAGCAGAAATTGCGTATTTTGTTGTTGGGGTTTTTTTAAATTTTTGAAAGAGAATTAACTTTGCTTTTCAGTTCCCATAATGCTGAAGAGGGGCTTTTAGAAAATAGAATACTTGTCATTTCTTGGAAATGATGCCGTTAGCTTTAAAAATGAATGGCTCTATGTTCATAAGCATTCATTTTTAAGAAAAGTTCTGGGAACACTACACGTGTTGTAACCATAACACCAATGAAAACTCTCATTTGAAAGACCCTGCAATATTTGTGTAGATGTTTCCTTGGGTGCTTTTCCCTTCAATCATTACCTGAAATCAGTGCTAGCTTCTCCACAGCACATATGAAATTAGGGAAGTGCAGAGAGCTTTTGCATTTTGCATGCCTCAAACGACAAATATGTAAACAGCAACTGATTATTCTGTCGGTCATCTAATCAGTATTAATCTTATTTATGACAGCAGTGCCTAGGAAACAGCCACAGAGGGGTCTCCACAGAGAAGCAGTTGTGGAAACACAGAATAGTAAACAACCCTCCCCTGAACGCGATCCAGTTTGCTGTCCCGCTTAGGTTGGCTCTATGAGGATGGGGCTGTGGTTACCTCAGATAAAAGTAATGCACAGTGACACCTGAGAGCGGCACCACTTTTCTTGGTGTTAAAAAGGGGCAGCGGTAAGCAGGACTGGTGAGGCGATGATGTGCAGAATAAAGCTTGAGGCTGAGGTCAGGAGGCCGCAGGAAAACTCTGAAGGAAGGGTTACAGCGAACACAGAGGGTAGGGTCAGGCTCCAACATTTCTATTTAGGCCGCTTTCACAGCTTCTCTGTTGTCTGTCTTGTTGGGCAGCTCCTTGCAGCACACCCTTATCAGTGTGCCCCAGGGAAAGCAGATGCCACAAGGGTGTTAGGTCCTAACTGGGGCATCTTCCACGTGGGTCTGAGTTTCAGAGAAAGCGTGACCCCAGCAGGTTACCTTCACCCTGATGGTGGGTAGTGCTTGCATAAGCCTCTCTAGCTCTGCTAGCTGATATAGCTAGAGTGAGTTTCTTGTTGGAAACAATTTGTTTCAGTGGAGACAAACCAGTAGAAAAGCCATCAGCTGTAGCACTGATAATTTTGCTGAGGATGTTACCTTTTCCCACTGGTGGCACAACATACTCAGTGCTGCTGGACCAATATTCCTAGTTTCGTCAGTGGAAGGCTTGGGTAGAGAAAAGCAAGAAACCAGACAGAGGTGATTTTAGTAGCACATTTAGGAATTCCCTCACTCAAGCTTTGAGTAAAACCTCTCATCTCAGTGAATTTCCAACGGAGTTGAGAAGTGGTGATTGTATCACCACTGATGACTAGTGTAAATTGTGTTTCATTTCCTTATGGTTTCTCTATGAAGGAAAGAGTTTAATTCTTTTGAAAATGAAAAAAGAAAAATTTATTTCCAATATGGGAATGTTTTTAAGCTTTTGGGATCAGGATATTAATGTTTTGGAAGGGAAGTTTCCATGGCCCAAGATACGATTAAATCAGTATGCTTATCCCCCTCCCTTCCCGTGATTTAAGAAATCAGCAAATATTGAAGGTGCTGAGATTGACCATTTCTCATGCAAATCTCTTCTAGCTGAAGACAGACTCAGAGAAGCGCTCAGTTACGGACAGCGAAACTTGGGGCAGCACTGAAGAACTAAAGAAACCAGAGGAAGACTTTGACAGCAGCGTAGACAGCAGTGGCAAGTGGAAAGGCCTTCCCTCGGGGCTGTCTGAAGAGTCAGAGAAGGGAGGGCAGAAAGCATCTCTCTCTGTTTCACAGACCGGATCCTGGAGAAGAGGCATGACTGCACAAGTAGGAACAGCTCAGTCCAGGCACAAAGCAGGAACAAGTGCGCTCAAGACCCCGGGTAGGAAACTTCTGTAGTTCAGATTTCAGCATTGCAAATTAGAGCTTTATACTTAGAACTCATCTATAAGCAGAAAGAACTCTTTAGTAGGCTAAAAATAATTAATGAATATTATAAATGTGTGACAGACATGAGGAACCATGAGCATATTGGTGGTTTTTCTCATAAATGACTGCAAGCCAAGATTGTAATAATATGTTAACTTGTTCATCTCTGTAACTGATAGTTTGCTACATGGAATACTAATAATTTATTAAATGTGCATGAATGTCTCCATAACAGAAACCGTGATTGCACTTTGATTTACTATCATTTGGTATGTCAACCTCTATTAAGGATTTATTATAAGTATTTTTGGGCTCATCTGTATCTTATCTTTGTTCTCTAGAGAACCTGTACCCTTGATAATCTAACATATGCATAGAAATGGCCAAAGATTAGAAGCTGAGATAAAAAGATTTAACATTCAAGTGCGAGGACTGATTCTGAACAATATCTGAATTGTCACATTCCAGATAGTGTCGATATTCTATAGACCACTGTTAGGAGATAAAAAAAAAAAAATTAAAAATATCTTTTTCCACACTTTCTTCAGTGCTAGATGACTCCTTAACTAATTTTTAAAGGCCTCACAGAAGGAGGAAGCACTTCTGCAATTTAGTTTTGAAGGAAAAAATTCAAAGTTGGTGGAAGACATCATTATTAAAACCATCTAATCTGTCATTTTACTTCCTACTATTCTATGAAATACTGAATCTTTGTAGAACATTTTCTAGACCTTTGTCATGTCCTGATAAAACACAACATGAGCATGCATTAACCTCTTGCTGTAAAGACAACTAACAAAGATCTCCTCAGCATAAATTCAAATCCTTTTTAAGCCTCTTTTGTTTCTTTGTAATTTGAAAATGCTAAACATATGTCAGGCCCTGGTCTATAAGGTCCTTGAGGAGCATTGCCATGGTCAGTGGTCATATGGATGCAGAAACACATCCAACTAAGAGAAATCAGGCCACCCACCTCCAAAACTTCCATAATCACTTAAGGAGTATATTAAAACCTTTGTTATGCTGAGTATCTGTTCCTTATTAGGAGCTTACAATAGATGCTTAAAGAGAAGTTAGAATAGAAGACAAATAGCATTTGCCGTTGGTTCGTAAAAGAGCAGGAGGGTATTTCAAGATAGAGGAGAATATCTTATTTAAACCTCTCTGAATGTCACAATAACATTATGTAGAAATTTATGGTATATAGGTATGTGTCTGTACAGTACTGAAGATAGTCTTTGTCATATCCTTGATATCTTTTCAAGCATTCTGATTTCTGAGAGGCTATTAACTAATGTAACTGATATCGTTATAGATCAAGAAGATTTATGCCATGGTAACATAATCACTCCCTGATAATTTTGTGTAACTAAAACCAAAACAGGCTTAGTTACAAGCTAAAAAAATGTAATCAATGAAAACCAAAGAACTCAATGAGTACCACTAATTTCTAAACACATAATTAATGTTATACTTCTGGAAATGGTAATTGCATGTAATGTTTTATTTTCAAATATTATTTATTACATATAAAAATACTATTAACAGAAAAAAAAACAGCCAAATAAAATTCCTTACAGTTCATTCAGGATAATTTTCTACATCAATGCTCTCTAGCTATAGATGAAAGTGAAAGTTCTCAGAAGAATTTCAAGCATTTAATACTTAATGTTGGTATAATGACTGCTGATGAGGGACTAAAGGCCAAATTTGTATGTTAGGTTATTTTTTCTATTTCTGTATTTTTTCAGAAATTGTTACCATATAGTGTTAAAATTAGATATTGAGACATTACAGCTTAAACACAAGTGACCTTTTATTTAGGAAAAACAGATGATGCAAAAGCTTCAGAAAAAGTGAAAACTCCCCTGAAAGGAGCCTCCATTCAGCGCTCTCCGTCAGATGCAGGAAAGAGCAGTGGCGATGAAGGAAAAAAGCCTCCCTCTGGCATTGGGAGATCAACTGCTACGGGGTCCTTTGGTTTCAAGAAGTCCGGCATGGGATCTTCTACCATAATCACCACAAGTGGAGCGACTATCACAAGCGGGTCGGCAACTCTAGGAAAAATGCCAAAATCTTCAGCCATCGGCGGGAAATCCAATGCAGGGCGGAAAACGAGCTTAGATGGTTCCCAGAACCAGGATGACGGCGTCCTACACGTGAACTCGAAGACGACTCTGCAATATCGAAGCCTGCCTCGCCCATCAAAATCCAGCGGCAGTGGGATCCCTGGTAGGGGTGGCCACCGCTCCAGCACCAGCAGCATTGACTCCAACGTCAGCAGCAAGTCTGCGGGTGCTGCTGCTACCAAACTGCGAGAGCCAAGCAAGATAGGGTCTGGGCGGTCCAGCCCCGTCACCATCAACCAGACGGACAAGGAAAAAGAGAAAGTGGCTGTGTCCGATTCCGAGAGCGTCTCGCTATCCAGCTCCCCCAAATCCAGCCCAACTTCAGCGAGCGCCTCTGGCACACCAGGACTTAGACAACCAGGATCCAAATACCCAGATATCGCCTCACCCACCTTTCGAAGGTCAGTGCTTTTCTATAAATTCCTGAAATTTCTATATAAGGCAGAGATTTACAACGTGTTGAAGCACTGGGCTAAAAGACTTTTCAGGGTGTATTTTGTCACAAATAGAGGATCTAGTTAAAAAAAAATTAAAGGGTAGTATTTTTTCACACAACACAATTATTTCTCTAAGGCCAAAAGACCTCCCCAGACTTGAAATGACTGTTGCTTGAGCTTTGAGCGTTGTAGGTACATTCGCATAACAACATTCTGAAGGCTAGAGTAAGTTGGACTCTATGTTCTTTGTGAGTCTCTTCCAACTCAAGATATTCTATGGTTCTAAGTTTTTATTGACTACTCAGGCACATGAGAAGTTCCCTCTCAATACTCTGATAAACCCCCGGAGAGAAGAAGAACACCTCATTCAGGCAAATTCTGTTACTGGAACAGGCGATGCCATAGCGCCATTGGAGAACTGAAGAGCCCTATAATTAATTTGCTTTCACATTGTTGGAAGCTCCAGCCACAAGCTTTATACATTATCGTAGCAGCTTTGTTACATCTTTCATCGCAAAGCTAAATTTCGATTGGAAATGGTCGATTTTAAGGTTTCTGGAAGTATAAATCTGGATGAAGTATAAATTGGGATGGAGCGCTTGCACTGTTGGAGAAAAGGCCAATAGTGCCCTCTTGTGCCTAGTTACCAAAACAGCATCTCCAGGTTGCTGGGAAGCTGCTGATGATTTTTGTGGGCTTGGTAAAATGTAAAATGGATTCTTGTGTTATTAGCCATGCTTACTTTACATCACGCTAATTTTTACATTTATTTCTTATTAATTTATGAGCTGTACCTTAACTGTAGGTTAAGGTATTTCCAGTAAGACATTAGGACATCACATGACCTTTAATTTCATCAGTTTTAGAGCATTTGGGGTGGGGTTTTTTTCATCATCACTGCAGAATTTTCTTCTATAGAATTTCTGGATGCAATTATGTGAAATACACTTCTATCATGACTGTCCTTGGAGAGAAACCGAGCCCATTTAGCTCCAGTGCAGTTTATTCTGTCTGAATGGTTACTACATGACCGATGACTGCATGACCATCTGCATAAAAGAACAATGAGAGGGAAATTTCACATGAATACTTAGATGTTTATTAAACTATGAAGGATTTTGCAAGTGTTTGTTGCAATCATTTTGGCTGATTTGACAAGTGAAGGGTTTAGAAGCTAATGACTTAGCCATGGGAACGCTTAATTTCTGAATTTGGGTGAAAGTGTAATCTGTTTATGCACTAATAAGACAAAAATGTGCTTATTTTACCTCTCTCTGGGAGAGTCTGTATGTGCAAAGAGCACATTTGAACAGGAGTGAATAAGAGCTGTTGCTAATGAAACAAACCCTGATTATTGTGATGTGGTTAAGTGAATTTAATTTTGCGATGCGATTGATCAACTAGGTAGGCATGATTTTAGCAGCAGTAATTAAAAATGTGTAGTTTGGCTCTTAGGATGTTACGCCATGAATGTTTAATGCAGCTATCAGTTTCTCTAAAGCTATTTGTTTTACATTTAGGTTGTTTGGTGCCAAGGCAAGTGGTAAAGCTGCCTCTGCACCCAGTACTGAAGGTGTGAAACCCACATCGGCAATGCCCAGCCCTAGTACCACATTGGCACGGCAAGGCAGCCTGGAATCGCCATCCTCGGGCACAGGCAGCATGGGCAGTGCAGGTGGGCAAAGTGGTAGCAGCAGCCCCCTCTTCAGTAAACCTTCGGACTTAAATGCAGATGTTGTAAGCTTAAGTCACTCCTTGGCTTCCAGTCCCGCCTCAGTGCACTCTTTCACATCAGGTGCTCTTGTGTGGGCTGCAAACCTGAGCAGCTCTTCAGCGGGCAGTAAGGACACACCAAGTTACCAGTCCATGACTAGCCTTCACACCAGTTCCGAGTCTATTGACCTTCCTCTTAGCCATCATGGCTCTCTCTCTGGACTGACAACAAGCACTCAGGAGGTTCAGAGCCTGCTCATGAGGACTGGAAGCGTCAGATCTACTCTGTCGGAAAGGTGAGCTTGCCTATAGATACAGTGACCACGAAACCAGTGAGAGGCAAAAGGACAGGAGCCAAAAAAAAATAAACCCTCCACCTCTTTTCCTAAAGGGACACTGTTTAATTAGCAGCTTAGTCCTTTATGTAAAAAAGGAAGGAAGGAAGAAAAGAAATTGAAAGTAATCACAGGCATTGGATATGGAATCAACTGCCTTTTAAGGTTTTACAAGCACATTTTCTATCTTGAGAAGGTTTTTTGTCCCCTTGTTCTGGATAACAACCAGAGAAAACAGGAAATTTGTCTAATTAAAGGCATATCTAAAGAGCCACAGAGTAACTCCTGCATGCTGGATCTATCTGCTGTCCCAGCAATTGGCAGCTCCAAAGCTGTGTCACTGCCCTCTTGCTAACAAATCTTCTCCAGCAGTGGGACCTTACCAGTTTTCTTCCTGTTAACTCAAAGCACAGGCAGAACTGGTGGGCCCCTGTCTTCAGCTGACCAGTCTTGCCTTAGATTGCCCAGTCCTGACAAGTTGCTTCTTACATGGTAATCATCACACAGATGCTTGCTAACATGCAGTTTCATTGGCAGGGAGACAGTTTATAAGATGAGTGTCTGGAACGGAAAAAAACCCAGAAAGGTTTTCTTCTGTTTGCTCTGTTAAAGATCTTTTTGGCATGCAGATATTTTACCTTTTAATTTATATTATAAAGTGGTGCGTCCATCCATCCTGGCACAGTTGTGTCATTATTTTATTTTTTTTTTTATTATTTTTTTTAATGTGTGTGAAATATTTATTTGCCTTTTGCTAGAGAGAAAAAATTATTTGTTAGGCAGTAAGGAATTTTCTCTTCCTGTGAAAATTTTCAAGATTTGAAAATGAAACTCTTATCTCATATGGGCACTGACAAGTCAATATTAAATATTTCATTAGCCTTTAATCCAAAAAATAAAATTATATGGAGTCAGTCGGAAATATTTTAAACCTTTAAAGGTTACACTTAGTTTTTTAGAAAATACAGAATTATAAGAAGGAAAAAAGAACTGTTTTGTAAACTTGTTAAGAATAAACAGTTAAGAAACTTTTCCCTTTATATAAAGTCAAAGATTTTTCAGTACCAATCCTTTCTATTGAAAGATTTCACTTTCAGTGAATCAGCATTTAAAAAAAAAAAGCAACAAACAAAACCAAAACCCTAAACAACTCTTTGCCAAATCTAGATGCAATCTCTCCGCACATTTCATTCTCTTATGTTGCATTCATAAGTATTACTGCATCGGCTAAAATCACACCTCTTACTAATATAATTGCAACACTATAAAAGATGTGTACCAATATAATGTGTTGTAACAACAGTAGTTAAAAATACACTGATACGTGAGTAATTTCTAGTTTGCATTGTGCCTTTAATTTTTAAATTGTAATTTGCATTGTGTGCCATGAACTGAATGTGATAATATTTCTTTGGAAGTTACTTATTAATACTTAGCTTATAAAAACCTTCACTAATTTTTAGTGCTACATATGTGGATGGTGAGGTCAATAGGATGATGTGGAAAAGTATGAATTTATGCCAAAGATTATATTTACACAGAGGATGTTAAACATCACAGTTAAAATGTTAATGGTTTGGCATAAGCTCCTAAGCAACCCCCACTACTAATACTTTATGTATTTGTTCAGGGACTTAATTTCTGTGGTTCCAAATACTTTGCCTTTGGCAATATTTTTAAGTTTCAGATTTGTCCATATGGGGATATTATGATTGAGTCCAGAGAGAACCATTTATCATGTTGATCCGGCCTCAAAACAAATATATGTACCTAGAGAAAAAATGGTGTCATTTCTTGAATTAAAGCCCTGATAGGTTTTATGCTGTTTGATTTTTCTGAAAAGCCTGTAAGAAGTGCTGTGTTATTTCTAACTGGTTTATACAGTAAAACCTACATGTAGCAAAATATTTTTTCACAACAAAAGCATTGGTTTGTAATGTTAGAGACAGATATGTTTGGCAAGAGATTACATCCTTTTTCCTTTGTAAACTCGGATTATATTTTAGATGCCTCTGGCAACACTAGTTGTAGCCTGGCCTGGCATAAGGAATTATCTGCAAAGAGGCTTATTCTTTTTCTTCAGTTACTTTAGAGCTTGCAAAAGACTAAATGAGCAGAATCTATTAATCTCCATATTAATATAATGTAGAGACAAAATCAAAAAGACTGAAGAACCAATTGAGATACAGTTAGCAAGTGACATAAACTCTACAGAGAGAAAGCCTAGGGAAAGCTTCTCTAAAGGAGAAGAGAGAGCTAATAATAGATGATACAAACAAATGTGGCTTTGTTTCATTGAAGCATTAACTGCATTTTGATAGCTAAGCATCACTAATGGTGAGCATGCTAAGAGGGAATGAAAAGGTTAATGATTACTCTAATTTACTGGTCCTGAAGAACTTTTCACTTCCTTGCTTCAGACAGTCTGAAATAGCCCTGCAGACCTTAGGACTGAAGAAGAGGTTTCAAAGGGTCTGTGCTGAAGACGAAGTGAGGAGGAGGGCTGGGATGGAGGACAAGAGGATTATGGGCAAGTCCATCATGCCTTCATTCCTGGGAAAATACAGAGGATATTAAACAAAATGGATTATGTAACAGATAACATAGGATTAGTCATTAGCAACCTTTTAAATAAGCCTAATTTAATTCATTTGCAGGAAAACAGGCTTTGTGAGTAAAGGAATTAGTAGATACAACAGGAAATCCTGAACCTAATAAAGCCTTAGGTGCTATTTGAAATAACATTCTCAGAAGCAAATGAAAGAAATAAAGTAAGGTGTTTGACTGGTTGGAAAGGACCTATCAAAGACTAGTGGTCAATAGTTTATTAGCCCTGAAGGGGGCAGGATATATTTGCACAAACACAAAATGTAAAATGAAAAGGCTGTTTTGCAGAAAAAAGAGCGTCTAAGGGATTGTAGTGCCATTGCAAGACAACACATTATCCCAGTATTTTGAAAATTAAAGTATCACGTGTAAGTCTTGGAAACTAGTTATCCCATTCTACTTTCTCATGTTAAGGCTTTAATTTGAGGACTTTGGGACATCAAGTCTTAAGAAAGATTTGATGCAACTGGAAAGAACCCAGAAAAGGCTATCAATATCTGTGGGCACATCTGTGTTCCCTACTGAGAAGAGTAGACACTGGCTGCCTTCAGAAAAGTGGCTACCTGCCATGGAGACAGCAGGTCTGCAAGGTCTCTGCCACATGCACCTGCGCATACCTGGTGTGTCTCAGTCCCTCCAGGGATGATCAGAGGTTGCCCACACCCAGTCTTCAGGCAAACAGCTGAAGAAAGCCCACCGAGCAATGGTAGGGCAGAAAATCAGAGTTCCCTGTCAATTTTAGCTTACAACAATTTAGAGGGATGAAAATAAATCATGCAGGTACTTATACTTTAAAATAAAACTGTCTACTGGGGTTAAGTGGTGAAATATCACTGCTTTAACTGATGAAATTTTCCAGGTGGACACATCACCAGTAGTACTTTTGAACCTTAATTTGCACTGCAGATTTGTGTCTTTCTTCTGCTTAGTGACACAGCAAGGGATGAATAAAAAGTGCAGAAATATAGGAATTACCAGTGGTCTCATCAGCAATAACAGTGACATTTTAAGATTAGCAGAGTGAAAGCTTGCTCTGGTTTACTTTAAAAGAATTTTTAGTTTTGAGGACTTCCAATTGTTTTAAATCATCATCATAGTTCATGATTGTGATTTTAAGGTATGAAACAGTGCATCAGGTATCAGATTTTCTTGGGTGCTCAGCCATTTTTAGAAATCCATTTGTGAGACCCATATCGGCTTGGCCCAGCCTGCCCTAGACCTCCCTGGGTGCTTCTTGGTTTGCAATAATTTGTTTTATTCATTAACAGCCCTGCAGTAGTTAGATACAGCCCAAAGATATGGCATTAATGCTCTTTCCCAAATTAGCTTCGACACCAAGGGCAGGTGGGAACCTGAGAACTGTGAGGCTTCTTGTAACTTCCCCCAGAGAACTTGCAAATGGTTTCAGCAGTGCAAAGTAAACAAAAGGAATGGAGATAAGGTGGGCTTTATAACTTCAGCCTACATCTGCAAGCGTCTTCCTGCAAGACTGCTTTTGGCAATTGACATGGCAAAGAAAAACATTGGGAATACTACAATATTCACAGCCTTGCTTTATATTGGTATTTGTTTTGAGCCAGTTTTCCATGAATATATTGCTTCTTTCAGGAAAGGACTTACTTTTTTTCATATCATCTTGAGAGATCTTTTGAGCACTGAGGTTAGGCTGGTAGTGTCTTATGGGACCACTGCACATTACAGTTCATTTCTGTTTACCAGAAGTCCTGTTTCTGTAAAATGACATACGGTGGAGGAATGCTTTCAGATTCTAAAAAGATATGGGCAATTATGGGTCTGAATTAATAGTTACACAGAACCATGGTTAACGGTTTAATGCAATTATCTGAAATCTAGGGGCATCTTTGCAAGATTTAGTATTTTAAAAACACAGAAATAATGTTTGCTATATTCATTTATATGCAGCTGCAATAACTACATGTTCATGTTGAGGAATATTCACCCCAATTTCATTTGAGTATCTAAATTCAAAAGTTTTTTAGCAAAACCCTATAGTTTCTATTAGCCTATTTATCTGACTGACATAATTCTAAGTGTGGGCTTGTTTAAAGGAGCTCTTTAAAGAAGCACTGATTGGCTCCTTTATTTTTAGATAATGTGCTATATGTTACTTTGAAATACATGCAACTTCAAATTAAAGTCATATCAGAAAATATATTGTTCCTTAGGATATTTGAAGTATTTGCAGAAGAAACTGGTTTTGCTATTATGATCATGTTTACTTGTTTTGAAATTCAGAGGTGCATAAAGGTACATAAAGGACCCATTCTTCTCTGTAAGGAACTAAAAATTACATGAATTGTGCATTCAAATGTACTTTTTCATTTTACCAGCCATTCATGGTCCTGTTAGTTATGATGGGAGCAAAATGCTGACAATTTAGTTCTCTCTCTGATAGAGCGCTATTGTCACATGGATGATAGCCAGGCCTATGCTGAAATCCTGCTAAGTTTCTCATTCCATTTGCTTTCTCCCCAAGGCCCTGATTAAACCAGGGAAATTGCCCATAAAACTTCCTGATAATAAGAGGAGTTTATGGCCATTAGATTGAGCTCTAATGGTAATGGATTGCTAACACCAACAGTATTTTCACTGCTTTTACCTCACTTGGATCAATGTTACATGACAGTGGGGTGCCCAACACTCCTGGCACAATAGCAAAAAAACCCTTTAATAATGGCCTGAGAGTTTTCCTGGGTAGGAAGGGTCCTAAGGTACTGTTGGTCTCAGAGTATGGTATGTAATACAGAAACTTTCTAATGCCATTTCACAATTTAATCTATATGGTGACACTAACTTATGTTCTTAAGGCAAAAAACATTGCAACACTTACTTGATGATAGTAAAATCAAGTTCAAATCCAACCCACACTAGACCAATGTACCAAGTCTTTATGAGGAAATGCCCAAATGATGCCTGATTTGAAGGAAGGGTGTCCTACTAGTGATGGGATTTAAAGTAGGAAAACTCCAGCTATAGACCTTCAGTCATCAGCCACTCTGTCACTGCACATGTGTGAATATGGAACAACGTTGCTCTAGTGCCGCTTTTCGTTATCTCCACCATCACCTTACTATGTGAGCCCCACAGCAACAGAAAGCCAAGGATTTGTATATTTAGCACATATTTCTACAAGCAGAGCTGTTATTTGGCTTCTGGCAAGGCCATGCTGTCTCCTAGCAGCTGCCACAACCTTAATTTCTTTTGGAAATCTATTGGCATATCATAGACAACTGTGAAAAATAAAGATTCATACTGTGACCATATGATTCTCACACAGATTTCAGGGTGAAGCTGTAGGAAGGTTAGAAATGGCAAGGAAGGACTTCTTTCTGACTTGGACAGTCTCCAAATTACTATTGACCCAGCCCAGAGATGTCTAGATGAAAAATGAATGTGCAGCAGTCCATGTCCTATTGTCCCCTCCAGTGAGTCGGGGATTTATCATGAAAGTTGTATGAAAAAGCATTAAATGACCTTCTGTTATGCACACATATCTAGACCTTTAAAATTTGTAATTCTGAACAGTCCGGTTTACTGTATGTCCTTAGGGATTTTTTTTGTTTTAACAGCATGCAGCTTGACAGAAATACACTACCCAAAAAGGGATTAAGGTATATATTTTTTTGAGCATGACTGCTGCTTTTCTGTTTTCCTGCAACCTTTTCTACGCTGTCTTTCCTTTTCTTTCTCCTTTTGTTGATCCTGTTTACAACAGAGTTCTTGGTATTTAGATTCAAACTGAAAAACATAGTTTTTAACAATGGACTTTTCCTTTGCAAGTGTGCCTAGTGAATGATTTTTCTTTCAAAATATATGTTGGGCAGTGAATATAATTAAGGACAGTTTCCTTACACAGTGACTTTTAAAAGGCATTGAAGCTTGGAGAGCTAGAAGAGACAGAACAAGGTATTTCTGCAATTCAATGGGCCTAATTGTTGAAAACATTATTGAGAAAGATAAGGTTTTGGAGGTGGATCTAAACTTAAACTCTAAATGCAAACACTCATTCAATTTTAACTGAACATTTAGTAAAGGGTAAGGCTAGAAAATGCTTATTTTAATATCCAGGGTTTGCAAGTATAAAATGAGCCCTGCTCCAGCTAGTCTTTTTGATCCCTATCCAGCAACACTCAACAATCCAGCAAAACTCAGTTAAGTCCAACTTTGCTACTAACTCCCTACTACTTAGGGCTGCCTTCATCACAGAAAACATAAGTTTTCTGTTTCTTTGCTCCATGGTTAAAAGAGGGGATGATTAGGTAACTTGTCTGGTCTCATCCAGCATAGCAGCCTATCTCCCTAACCCAGGAAGGAGATTTGGCAAGAAAGGGTATATGTGCATGCATACAGACACTCTGCAGCCTTCCAGTCACTGAAATAATACAATTCATTCTCTTGAATTATTGATAAAAAATATTTTATGAAATTTTAAGATAGTGCTGAAGTACTGTCTGTAGAAAGCACCTTCCACTCTTCTGCGCTATCCATTCCTTAAAAAGAATCTAATCAAATGTTCTGTTATCCCAAAACAATCAATTTTAATTGGGAGAGAATGGAAAAAGTGGAGGACATAAAAGAGGCATAAAGTGGACCCTGTAAGGGTACAATGGGATGATTGAGGTTTGTGGTTGTACAATCATAATGATGGCTGAAAGCTGAAAGTGAAATGGAGTGGGAAAACAGCTTATAGTCATATAGGCCTGATCAGTTATCCCAGAAAGATCATCAGTTTGATTTAACGTGCAGAGATCCCAGTCCAAGACCCAAATCCTGAATTCTCATTTTGCCATGTTTCTGATCTGATAACTGCTGGGTAAATCTGCTCTACCACATTTATAGGCAAAGATCATAGCTGCCTCTTTGAAAGGAGAACGGAAGTAAATATTTAATCTGGACAAGATGTTTTAATGCTGTAAAATATTGTACAAAACCCCAAGCACAACATGAGAACTTACATGTTCATTTAATCTGCTTTCTAAGCAGAAATGCTTGTGCCTTGCAAGCCTGAGCCACAGTATCCAAAGCCCTTTCTGCTCTGCTGTTTGGGTAACACTGATGGCTCGTGACAGTGGTGAAGAAGGTGCTCTTTTCTCAGCAGGAGATTGTGCTGAATGAAGCAGGGTATTGCAGAGACTGCTGAAAACAATCTCTTGGTTAAGACCCATATTGCCTGCACATTTTAATGTTTAACCAATGCCAGAATTACTCTTCTTTCCAGCCCAGCCAAAAGAAGCTGGGTCAGTGAGTTACCAGTTCTCCCTCTTAGCCCACGTGTCAAGTTGCAGTTGTTTCATTGGTTTGCCAATGGAAGCAGTTGATTAATGATTACATTGCAAGACTTCTTCCTTCCAGAGAACTTGTTTCTGCTAATTGTGGATTTTCCTGTCCCTTTCCCTCCCCCGAGTTTGGGGCAGGACACAATGCCAAGTATCATTCAGAGCAACAGACCATGTGTGTGACCATGAGTAGCTGTCATTACCGATGCAAACTCCTTTTTCAGAGCTGTTGATCTGTTTCACTCCTGCCATCTAACCAATTGCCCACCTGATCTGTGGCAGATGTCATTCTGCAAGCGGCTACTCACATTTCTTGGCTTCTAGTCTGTCCATTCCCCATCCTAGCCATACAGCTTCACAGCTTTTGCATCAACCTGTGCACTTCCTACAGCTTTGAAGTCCTTTCCTGTCAGCTCAGTTGTCTGTCTTCTGTGGTTTATCTTCATATCTCTTCAAAGGACGGGAATGCTGTTTTGGGGAGGGAGGTGAAGAGAAAAGGGGTTTCGAGTCCTGTATTTTGTCTGTTGTAATTGGATGGTAAATTTTACCTTGGTAAAATCCCTGGTGATAGTCAGTTAACTAGACTTGATGCTTTCAAGGGTTTTGTTCTGTCTAGCTGGTGAAGGGTATTTATGTGAAACCTGTTTCTTTCCAAACTGTCACCTTGTTGTTGTTTTGAGCATGTCAGCTGTGGTTTTTCAGATATACTCCATCATCTCGGCAGACGAGTCAGGAGGAAGGCAAGGAATGGCTGCGCTCCCATTCGACTGGAGGCCTGCAAGACACTGGCAGTCAGTCCCCGCTTGTTTCTCCTTCAGCTATGTCTTCATCTGCAACTGGAAAATATCACTTTTCCAACCTGGGTAAATGCAGTTTCCCTCCACCATTTCTCCAACTCTAGATTAGGCTCATAAAATTCAGCCATTCATATTTCTCAGTTTGCCAAGCTAGATAATTTAACATCTTCATTGCCGTATTGTGATACATCACTAATGAAGGGAAACTCACGATGTTTTTCATGGAGTATGCCAGGATCCTTCCTATTCTGCACACAGAAAAAAAAACCACTGATTCTCTGTGACTTGCCCAAGGAGAAGAAAATCTGAGGCAGAGCTGGAAATCAGCTTCTAGTTCAAAGCTACTCATCTTTTACCCTTCACACTCAGTAGGATTCTATCTAGTGATTTTGTGAATGTCAACCCAGACACTAAACAACGCTTTTTTCCTATGCACAAGCTTGGTTTGAGATAGGTGTTTCAAATGTCTTTCAATGACTGGACCTGGCTATAACTACACTGGGCCCAATCCAAATCCTGTCCTTGAATACAGTATAATATTTAGGGATGCGAATCACATTTCAGATTTATTGGATTTCAGGACAAATTTTAGAGTTGTTTCTGATGGATTTTGTTTCAAGTTAATCCAACACAAATTTAGTTTTGCTAATAATTTCACTTTTTCTTTCACATCTAATAGAAAACCATTTATTTGCACTGTGCTGGACACATACCTAAGTTCATAATGAGCTTTTGTGTTTTCAGCCATTACTGTGGAATTATCTGCAGCCTTTGAAGCATTCACACTTCTGTCACTCTGTCACAGCTTATGGCATCTGTAGGTTACAATGACTCAAAAGCAATTCGATCAGACATACAAGTGTTGGTCTTTATTACATATGGGAAAAAGCAGTTGAACAAAGCTACTTTTAAAGATGAAATTGTATCCTGGTTAAGCAAGCCACTGGTTTGGATTTCCTCCATGTACTTGCAGTAGGTTTGAACACAGCTCTTTTTTAAGCAGTATTTCTCTCACTCTGCCATTTTCTGCTTACAATTATCTTCTTTTTCTTTCTCTTCATACTTCTTGTACTCACAACAGAGACAAAAAGATCAGGGTTTTTTTTTAATTTATTTTGTCATTGTCCTGTCCTTCTTACCATTATCATAGCCCATGGGAATAATTTCCTCTCACAACACAGCTGCTGTGGTAGTTTATGACTTAAAGCACATCTTGCATCATCTAAACTACAAGTCCAAACACGTAGGCTGAATTTGGATAGACTTCAGCTTTTTTTTCTAGGTATTGAGCTCACGTGGTCCAAGTGAACCATAACCAGGCTTTTCTTCCTACCAGCAAACAAACTACGAAAGCTTGAATTAGGTTCATCAACACTGTTCTGAATTTCAACCATGAGTGATGGGACTACTCTTGTTTGTTATGATGGGATTCAACTGGGCTGTGCAGGAATTTTAACCTGGTGCTGTAGAAAATCAAAGGATAAATATGTCCTGCATATGCCAATAAACTTTGGTCTTAACAGCAGTTGGTAATATAGGTTGGTAACAATAAAAATACAGACACTGATTTATTAGAAGAGCTGCTTATAAAAAATACTTACAACTTCTTACTTCTTTTTAACTTTTAACTTTTATATGTCTCCCATGGATTTTCTGTCTTGGGCTGTCAAAGTGAACAAGTGTGTATTCAGACACCAGTGTTACCATATGTTTTACAGGATTAGTCTCATCCAGCTCCTCAGAGGTCATCTGCTTCACCATTTTGTGGTGGCTTTGTTTGTAGGAATAAAAGCCTTTCATTTTCTCAACAGCTTGAAGTCCACCTAACCACGCTAGTCCTACATTAAAATTTTGTGCAGAACCAAAATTCCTTTAATGGAAAAGTGCTTCATTAATAAAGCTTTGTATTCCAGTGAGTCCAACCAACCTATCTCAGTTTAACCTTCCTGGACCCAGTATGATGCGTTCAAACAGCATCCCTGCACAAGATACATCTTTTGATCTGTATGATGACTCCCAGCTGTGTGGCAGCGCTACATCCTTAGAAGAGAGACCACGAGCAATTAGTCATTCAGGTTCATTCAGGGACAGCATGGAAGAAGGTAAGACTTAATTACTCTTTGGATTGGCGAATGGGCCCTGAAATAGCCCCCCAAAACAGTCTTCCAAAATGTAGTAAAATTTTAAAATATTTCTTCTGCAACATAAAAACTTAAAAAATTTTGTGAAGCTATTTTTTAATTCTCTTGAGCTGGGCTTACAGGACTTTCTTGCCATAAAGCATGGAAAATATTTCTTTCATGCAGTAATATGCAGTGCTGTGTATGTATGTCATACATTTATAAATTCTGTATGAGAAATTTTGGAGGAAAGGAAGCGATTCTTGGGAAATTATTTTATTCTTTTTGCCTCTGAATTGGAAGTGTCTGAGCATACCTTGACTACTGTGATTCAATGCTTTCTTATTCTTACTTCCATATTTTCTTTTTTTTTTTTCCCCACATGCTGATGGGACTTAGCCTCCCACTTAGCCTCCCCTTCCTTCTATAATAATTTAATTTCCCCACTTTTCTAGAGTCTCCTGCAGCAAACACTAAGTGAATTTCTGTATTTAAACTCTACCATTAATTCTGACCTCACTACTTACCTTATGCAGATTGTTTTGGTCTGTTTTCTTTAATGCTATGTACAACACCTGGAATTTGGGGAATATTTTGGTTTGGGTGTGGTTTGGGGTTCTTTTCTTTTTTAACCACGGACCATCTGACAATTCCTAATTAAATGTCCTGTAACATTTTCTTTTACCTAAGAATTCTGGTAAATCTGATTATTTTCAGAATTCCCACTAGCACAAAGTTCTTACGCCCTTTAATTAAGAAAAAAAAACGAAAACCCAACACCACCAAAAAAACCCCCAAAAACCGCACCAGTAAAATTTAATGGAGATTCATTCTATAGCATTTTCTCATCAATCTTGCTTACAGCTAAGTGATGACAATATAAATGGTCTTCATAACAAAGAAAAAAGTCTTCCCCTAACCCCAGAGCTCATCGTTATGAGATAAAAGGGGGAAAAAAAAGCTCTAGATGAAATAATGGACAATTAATACTTTTCCTTTTCAATTTATTCTTCTCCATTTTAGATGTTATGTCAGGCAGACATCTGGGTATGTAATAGTATCAGTAGGGTGCAGGACAGATCAAGCTGTGAGTTGTCAGCACAGAGAGCATGGCTGATTGCACAGAAGCATATCACATAATTCAAGGACAGAGGTGACTACAGACCCTTTGCTGAGGAACAGGAGAATTATCAAAGGAAGAATAATAGAGAAAACAAGGCAAATAATTTATGCATAGAAAAAGAGGTGTTAAATCTAGAATTTCAGTAATGGGTCACCGGTGGCTTTGATGAAGGCTTTTTTAGTGGTCATGCTTCATATCCAGCCAGAGTGGATAACCGTGATCAACCTGAGTAAATGAAAGTCAATGCAGCAATAATAAACAGTTTTCAGCAGTTTACGGTCATTAGAGATTAACGTGAAATGATGCTGTTGGAAGGCGAAATGTATTTTATTTAAGATAGGAAATCTGAGGAAGGTTATAGTGAGAGAAGTGAGGTAATGAGTAGAGTCACAGTGTACGAGAGCAGAATGTGAGTTTAGTTGAGAGATGTAAAGCAGAGACTGAAAACTAGAGATAGATTGAAAGAACAGGGTTTCAGTCAGTGTACCACATCTTGATAAATACTTTCCCAGTTACAAAACTAGATTTAAAGTCTATTTGGCTAATCCAAGTATCCTTGTATTGTCAATGTGGAATGCAAAGGCCAATATTAAAGCAAAATAATTTAATTACCCAACTCTGGCAGATTCAAAATAATAAGCAAATTTCTTTGTTTCAAAAAGTGAAAACAAGTAGTGAAATAAATGATTGTCCTTAAAATTCTCTGTTAATGTGTCCTTCCTCACTAGAATAATCAGAAGCAGAAGGGGCAGTTTTGTCCATTTAGTCTTCAGTTGCCATTTTCAGAGGCAAAAAACCTCATTTTTTGACCTGCAGTCCTGCAACTTCTCTAGCTGCTCTTGAGGCTGGCATCTCGCAGTAGGCTTCACACAGGCTACAAACACCAGCATGCACAGGTCTGCATTGTGCTGAGGGCAGACCCAGCCCACCCTGGGGAATATGAACAGTTGTGCAAAGCATAGTCTAGTATTAAAATCACTTTGCTCAGCTTAGGACAGGTGTATAAATAGCTCGATTTCTGGTTTCTCTAAAGAGTGTGTTTGCAAAGTGATTTGTTGTCAAAACTCACTGGATTGCTCTCCTGCCTCATACACAGAAAAGGGCTTTTTATTTTTTCTTATAGAACAATCTTTTTAAGTGCATAAAAAATATCAATAGCTTTTCTTAACTGATAGCTCGTAATTGCTCTTTGTGGAAGACTGGTTCCCATTTTAAAGAGATGTTTAGTTATTGAGCTACGTGGGGGTAGTTTTATGCTTTCATCAATATTTCATGTTATTTTCCTTTTTTCAAAGTACATGGGTCCTCATTATCACTTGTCTCCAGCACCTCCTCTCTCTATTCTACGGTGAGTATTGACATATTAGAAAAAAATTTCTGCTTGCCTCTGTTCTTGTTCATTGTTCATTGTTCACGAAACTTTCAATGCTTTGAGGTTTAGAAGGATTAAAATTGTACTGCAATAAAGCAGAAACATTTATTTTCAACACTGGGATTACTGTCATGCTATTTTGGAATACATTATTTTCATCTTTTTATGTGATTTCCTTAGAACTGCTTAAAATTGCCTACTGTGTGTTTTTAAAGTTAAAAAGAAAGTAGTGGTCTTTGAGTGTCTCTTTGAGAGAGGGGTTCTAATGTTATTGTAGCTGATAACTTTGAGTGATTTTGCATATTTTCAGCTAGTTTTCTAATTGCACAATTTATGAAATGTTTTTGTCCTGTCACTGTTTGAGGTACACTCCTTGAGAAATACAATATTGCTCCAGGGTAAGGGAGATACAATTTGCAGTTTAAATGTCTACTGATATTTGTTGCAAATGACAGATAACGTTTAGATGTTATTTCCAAAGAGAGCAGTGTCTTTAAAAAACGGTTATTCTTAGTTAATTATATTAATTAGATTGAGTAAGTATTGTATTCTACCTCAAGCAGAAGTTTTGAGTTTGATTATTTTTTTCTATTTTATTATTTTGGTTTGGGGTGGTGGGTTTTTTGGGTTGGGTTTTTTTTTTCTTTTTTTTTTTTTGAGATCTTCCACCTAATTTGTTGTTCTACTAACAAGAAATCATCCATATGGAAGGAGTTATACATGTTTGGGCATTCCCTTGCTGATACACAACAGTCACTTTGCAACCTATTCTCTAACTCCAGTTACACGCTGTAGTAGTCCTTTTCACTGGAGAGCAAGCCACTTACCTGCTCTCCCGCTGTGCATTCATGAATAGTCTGTCTCCTCTCCGTATTTTCAGGTGTTGAATAGGGAATAACACAGACTCCTCTACCCACCCAGAGCCAACACCAGTTCTTGCCTGGGAATACCAAGACCGTGCAGCCTGATGCTTTTGTATCATTTGGTTGCCCTATTTCAATGCTAAACTCACATTGGCTTGGCAAGTAGGTTGCATCCATGCATAACGTCTGCCACAGTGATGCCTCTCCTCGCTCTGTTTACTCATAAAAAGGCCTATACAAGGGAAAAAACATCAAGTACACACACATTAGGTTTGTCCAAGCCTTAAGCAGCAAGTTGCAAGAAATTCCAGTCCAGACCAGACCAGTCCTTAATTATTTTGGGGGCTTAGAATGTACATACAAACTGGCTGCAATTGAGCCAGTCATGTGCATGTAGCATTCAAAGCAAAGCTTCTCGCTTACATTTTGGTAGCTGAAAAATATTACTATTTCCCCATGTAAGAGGCACTATGATCAGTTTGCATGGGGGAGTGCATCCTAAATAATAATTCCAGCTTTGTTATCAAACTTCAGGGGAATATTATTAAACTGATAGACAGTAAGGAATAAATTATAAAGTGACACAGGCTGCTTTCAGCACCCAATCAGTCAGTAAGTCTTAAATACCTCTGCTCTGGTATTGTGTAATATAACAAGAGTTTGCTAATACTTTCTATTTATATAACCTGCTATCATTCAAGATTACAGAGTATCTTGGAAATATTACCTAAACCCCATGATATTAAAGAACAGCATTTTTCCTGCAAGACAAACTGTTTACCCAAGTTCATGCTGTAAGCGGAGTATCTTCTGAAATGTCTGACTGAATTCACATTTCAGCTAAGCCCAACTCCTTAGGTTATGGATTATGTAGACAACATAATGGTAGAAAAATCTGTAAAGGGCAGGAAATATATTAGGGTGACAAAATTACTAGGATTGACCTTTAGGGATGATTTTTGATCAGAATGCTTGACCCCTCTCATTCTGTGAAAAAAAAAAAAAAAAAGTATAAGCTTTTCAGCAATTAATCAGGAGTTGATACATAAGTGGAGTCTTGGCAATCAGTAGCACATCAGTTGAAAGCAGAGAGCAACATTTCATCGTTCAATGATATGGTGCAATGCCCCATTTCCTCCAGAAAGGGACAGCTTCGCAGGGTTATGGCACATGTAACTTGCTTTCAGCTGTTATTAGATTCAAGGAGTACAAGAGCTTTTTTACCTTACTTAAGCAGGCCAAAATCAAAAATCGGGGATTCCAAAGAAGCTGCCTTTCCACAAATATCTCATTCAAATATATTAGATTTCTCAAGCATTGCCTTGAGCCTTGGTGCTAGTAATTTTCTGCAGCCTAATCACTGTAGAGATTCAGACAAAGTACTAAATAAAGAACAAGATCTTTCTGTATTATTACCAAAGTATAGCTGAAAATTTTGAAGCTACTCTCTTAAGATTGTTTCTTTGAAGATTAGAATATGAGATTCAGAAGAGACATTTCATTATTTGCTGCTACTGCAATGAATAAGTCTGATAAGACAGAAGTTTCTGTGTTCACTAGTATTTTCTGCATATATTTCTTTTCTTCTTCATTTGCATTTGGGTTTTCAGGACTTACATGAACAGACCAGAAATCTAGCATGTAAGATATGCATATAGAGAGATAAAAATTTGGTTTCACAGAAAAGTATGCCATCTAAGTGAACTTAGTAGACTGTAGGATTGAAATACTGATTCGGTTGTGGCAGTGAATATATCTAGCTCTCCAAGAGGTTGAAAAAAGATGTGTGGTAGTGTGAATTATGATAGGTTCTCTCCAATTTTAATCTTCTCCTGCTCAGTAGGTGAGACACTGCAATTTGCACGTATTTAGTTAATTGCTATATTTCTCGCCCTGGCTCTCAGCATTAGCTAGACTTAGAATCCCTAGACTTCGTTAACTGTGCTAAGCCAAGCTCAAAGGAGATGTGTAAGGACATGTCATTTGTATGTTAATATTTTAAGTCTTCAAAAAAAGAAAAAAAATATCTTTTCAAGGATGGGATGCATGGATATGATGGAGAAGTAGAGAGAGAAAAAAGATTATTTTCTTTTAGAGCATCTTGAACCAATGGCTGAGTGCTGGGTTACAATAGTGCCAGCATGAACTCTTCAGTAAAAACTGCTTAGACCTACATGGTTGTCAGATTTTATTTTTTAAGTTGATAGTAATCCCAGACTCCTGTTCTTTCTCTTTGATATACTTTTTCCACTGCCCACAAATGTTGACTTGTGGGAGCCACCTCTCTGAACTCTGGGAGAGAGGCAACGCTTCCTTGTCCAGTGAGGGGGTCAGCTGGTAACAACATGCAGCACTGCCTTCACCGGCAGGGGCTGGTGGTCTATGGATGAGGAACCACATCCCTACATGATAGTTTCAGGAAAAGGTCACCAACCCAAAATTTTTGTATTTTTTGCTTTCCTTGTCTCAGTAAATTCATAAGGGGGTGTGGTCTTTGTTAATCTTTTTGTGACTTTTCATGCACTACGTGTTTAAAGAAACAATAACAGGAATAGAATTTTATTTTTTTTTTTCTGAAGGAAGATCTCCTTTTTGCAAACATAGATCAGAAAGTTAGTATCAGTATGTGTGTCACATAAAACAAACATTATACTAAATAATTTCCATGTAGTAATGTATCAGGTATTACAGTAATTTCAGCCAAGAGCGACTCAAAGTGTTGCACAGGGAAATACCATAGCATCACAGTCTTTTTACTGACTGTTAACAGATAAACATGTATGGAAAGAGGCATTTTCTAAAAGTTTTCTCCCTCTACACCAGATAAAGTAAGAAAACATTTCTATACTAAATTATTAAAAATCTAACAGCACAAAAGTTGTGCTTAATACAGGCTTAAAAAAGCAGCTATATTCATTTGTAATAGCACAAATACTACCTGATGTCACGGGATCTTCTGAAAAACTCATATCTTGGGTTTTCTTAGCCTTTCTGGTGTTACTTATAGCTAATTCTTCTACCCGCATTTTCCTTTTACTGCTTACTTCTCTGCCAGACAGTGTTTGACTCCTGCTTTGAACTTGGGCCACCTCAGATCATGGGGTGGATTGATTTCCAGTACATTAACTGATTCTTATTTTATGTTACGAAAGCATTCCTCTCATGGCACACTATTCCTTTCCATTAGAATTCCACTGAAACAAGATTTCTCTGTCCACTGAATGCCTTCTAAATTGGACTACTCCCATGCTCACAAATGTAATGACTTTCAAAGGTTTGCCTTGCAAAGATTTACTCTATTAACTTGTTGAAAAAGACTGCTGAGTAAATAGCATCATTATATGACACAATACATAAAAATGTAGAAAATATATAAAATTATTAAATACTATTAGCAAGCTTTAGCTGAAACTTTAACATGCCTTGATAGCCCCTAATATTTTGGTCAGTACTCTATATGGAAGAAAGCACTGTGCCTCTCCCCTCACCTACCCCCATATATGTTTTACTGATATGCTGTCAACTTCACTTAGCAGGGGTTAGTCTATTAGGAATATAGCTCAGTATATAGTAAAACATATATATATTTCCAGGAGCCATAATAGTAGTTACAGTTTGCTGGTAACAGACTAAGGTCCATGCAGTGACAGGAGAGCACATTTTCTTTTGTATCTTAGAAATGTAGCTGCGGTTTCTGCAGTTCTGTGCCTGTTCTCCTTTTATCCACCGTTTCATGTTGCCAGTATGCTGGCAAACTCTTTGGGGTTTCAGTTGGAGCTTTGCCAAGTAAGTTGAAAAGAATTCCATTTATTGTTTTTACTGCATACCTTCCTTAAATGTAATGGATCCGTGAAACTATTCATTTCGCTTCAGTGTAGCTGGCTTTTATTTTATATTACTACAATTATGTTGCACACTGTTTCTGAACCATCTCTTCTTTGTTTTCTTCCAGGCAGAAGAAAAGGCACATTCAGAGGTAAAAAAAATTCTTTGTTTCTGTAGCGGTGTATTGTAGTACAATATTTTAAAGTTTATTGTTTATCTGCTATGGGTAAACTGCTGAATCGCTGGGAAAAAGACATCCTGTATCTTTGAACCCCTTTTTGGGGAAGTACATGTAAAGAGCTGATGCAGCTTTTAGTGCACTAGAAGGTATTTTTTTCACACCATGCTGAAGAATGCCTCCTGGCTGAGGTTCTGAAAAGGTGAAAATAAGCTATGAGAATCGGGCCCCTGAGTGGAGGAGTTGTGATAGGTCTGATTTCAGTCTTCATACTACTCTCCACTGGATCTAAGGGACTGTGCAATTCTAGGTAATGTGCTGCCTTTCAGGAGAAAAGTACTTCAAATGTTCGCTTTGAACTTCTCTCCTTTACATTTTGCATTATATTAAATTTCTGAAACCGACCACTTTGATGGATTTTAGAGCAACGTAGATTGATTTCAGATATAAATCAAATCTGATGTGGAAAACAGCTTCTTTCTCCTCAGAGTGTATAAGAGTGGGTGACAAGCCCAGGTCAGCAGCTGGATACAATCACAGCCTTTCTGAAAATGAAGTCCTGGTTGTATTAAAAGGGCACCAAGGAGTATCAGCAATAAAATGCAGCACCAAGGGGTGCACTTCCACTTCATGGAGCCACATGTCTTCTAACACCTGCATTTATGCTTCTCCTATTTTTACTACTCCAATCAGAGAAAAGTCAATTAAGAGGTACTTTGAGGAAGTTGAACAAATAAACATATTATTCCTTACATGCTGCAGTATATTTCAATATATTTTCTACCTGAATTTTCTGTGCTCTTTTCAATGAAGGTTAAAGCAAATGAGCTAAAGAAGGGTGCTGTAGCTCAACAGTGTAAATGGCAATTCCTCATTTCATTGCCCTGTATATAGGGCTGTATAGAGAGGTGAAACGTCAGATCTTTCCTGTGTGTTTCCACGTGATGTTTTCTTAGTATCTAGGTCTACTCTTTGATGCTCTTGCCACAGAGGTTGAACAGCACTTCATGAGAATCTTCCTTTGTACAGCTGCAGAAATATGATGAAAGTGTAGCTTAAATAGGAGGGTCAAATAATTGCTGTTGAAAACCAAAGAGAAAACTTGAAAAAAGAAAAGTGGCACTCCAGGGTGGGGAACAGCTCAGTAATCTGTCTCCTTTGCTCTGAGCTAGTGTAAACAACCTAGCTGGTTTTGTGTCATAGCCGGAAAGGAACTTGTTCACTCTTAAAGCTTGTGCAATATTCCCTGTTGGTTTTGACAGAAGTCATAAAAGTGCTGCAATAGTTTTCACTATTGAATGTAATGTGTTCCCTTTCCTAGGCTGGTTTTAGATATTTTACTTCTGTAGTCTGAAAAAAAAAAATTATGTCTGAATATGAAAGTGTTTTCAAAGTGAAACTCCATGTTCTGCTTAAGTATATAAGGTTTAAAGAGGCTGCAGGTTTTGAGCTGCGGGGACTGTAGGCAGTGTTATGTTAGATTAAAAAAAAATACTTTAACTCATCTAACTAGATATCCACAAAGCAAAAATCTGTGTCTGAGGTAGTCACTCAAAACTTTTTTCATGCCAGGCAGTAGAGGAGTACTTTTCAGCACTTTACCCGAGTCTAATGTAGATGTTTAACATATGTTGATTGCATCATGTCTGCAGTCAAGCACAGTGAACCTCACTCAAATCCATTCATGTTTCATAATCTCAGTCCTTATCCAGGGCTGCTATCCTTGATTGCACTAAGGATGTGTTTGGAATTTACAGGATTTGGTAAAAAAACATGACATTTACATGTGTAAACAGAGGATTGTGCATACAAAGTAACTTAGCATTTTCTCATACATGCTCCCTTAACTGGGATCCTAGCTCATACACTGGTTACATGCAAGAAAACAGAGCAGCACTAAGTGCCTGTTTTTAATGATTTTGTATTTCTGAATAGTTCTGAAATTAAAACATGAAACTAAGACGTAAACCGTTAGTGGTCCCTTAATAAAACAAAAAAAACCTCCCGACATCAAAGGAAATTGCTGAAATGTTGACAGCAGTCTTTTTTTTTTTTTCCTAGCAAATTCAGAAACTACGGAGAGAGCTGGTTGCATCACAAGAGAAAGTTGCTACGCTTACTTCTCAACTTTCAGCAAATGTAAGTATTTTTGCTTGTGATCAGAAACAGTATCCAGAACACATTGTCAAGTTGACTAAAAGCTCTTACTCAACTAAAAGTCTGGGAGACTTTTAGTATTTATTTATTTTGGTGTTTTTCAAATTAAGTATTTAATTAAAGGTCTTTATTGCTTCATCTTCAAGCAGAAGAAATCTTGTAATCAAACACAGTGGAAATGGAAAGGAGGGTTTCTACCCTTTGGATGTGACAACAGTTCTGTTCTGTTCAATTTCACTTTTTCCTCCAAATCAATTAAAAATAAAGCCAGAAAATAAGAAGACACAACCAAAGAAAGGACATGAATTGCATATTCTAACAGAATTCATTATTGTTTCATTTCACAAATAGATGGATGTGGAGAGAAGCACAGTGTACAATTGTATATATAATTTATATGTTGCAATACTGCTGATATATATAACTAATGGAAACTGGGCTATTTCACAGAGAGCTCCCTGATGTTCCTTCCAGTTGTCATACACCAGTAATATGAGTTATTGAACATCTTATCAGAAAATAATGCCAGGTAGGGAATGTGAGCTACAATCCTGTCTTGGTTACTATGGTTTCAGATGAAGTTACTGGATAGTTACTGAACAGTCAGTTGTATAGTGATTTTTAAATGCAATGCAGGATGTAACTATAGTTACAATTCCCAAGGAAAGCTGAGATGCAGTTGCAAGAGAGTATCACTTTGGATTTCAAAAAGGCAGTTTCCTGATGCCATGGGCAACCTGTAGAGCGCCTTCATTGAAAATGTAGATATACTGAGTATTTATATTTCTAAATACCGCCATTCTTTTCAAGAAATTATCTCAGTTGATAAAGGAGTACTGTGTTCACATTGTGAGAAAATAATCTCTAGCTGTGTGAATGCTGCTTGTTCTCTTAGGACTGCTACACGTGAAAATGTGGAAGAATTACTCTTAGCACTTTCTGCTCTGTTTCGGTGGCTGCAGAACACCTCTGGGTATTTGTACCTCTGTAGCTTTATGGGTCACAGGTCTGTTCTGAGTTCTGAGAATGAACTAGTGAGGGAGACAATATTAGAATCTTGCAGTGTTCATAAATTCAAAAGTAAGGTTCTGAGTTGGCCTATTAGTTTCAGAATTTATAGCCAACATGCCTATGCTGGGCATGGGGTTCCTTCATTCATACTTTAGGCATTGATATTCATCTTTGCCATTCCTCACTTCACTCTGGGGGTAAAAAAGCAGTTTACCTTTCTCACCTTCCATTAGCTCTAAACAGAAAACACCAGCATATTCCTTCTTGCTGATGTATTGAAAGATGACTCTAGTCTCCATCCTTTTCCAGTCACCCCAGCAATGCTGTATCATTGTTGCCATAGCAGCAAGTGAAATGGCATGAGAGTGGCAGGGCATTCTCCTCTACAGTTGAGGCAATGAGGCCATTGTTCGGTTCATTTAGGCAGATTGTGTCTGATCCCTCCCCAGTGTTATGTAGAAGTCATGGAACTATAACTTTGGCCAGCATTCCTTTGTGTGGACTAAACATCATACAGACTGGTTTTTAATAACATTACCTAACCAAGGCAAATTTACAGTCAGCTACAAGTTATAATTAATTTGGTCCATATTTCAAAGAAACTGAATCAAACTAAAAATACTTAGTTACATTCTTGCTTGGTTTTGACTCAAACTAATTCTGCTGCATGGGTGAGAAAAAAGTTGTAAAATTCACATTGCCTTAGACTTACTCATGCCTTGGAGCTCTGGTCCCATGTACTGCCTCTGGACTTTCGAACTGCCGGTACGAATGCCCACAGCTTTTCTACTGATCTAATTGGAAGGGTAACATTTTCAATAGGACAGTTAAAAATATATACACATGTGCATCTGGTTTTGCCTATCCAGAGGTAGCTCATTTCTAAACCTCGGTGTGCTTGTATGTGTATAAATATATATATGCATGCATGCCACATGTTGTATAAAGGTTAATTTAATCATGTTCTTTTGACTGTGTCACTCACCTTCTAATCCATCTCTATGGAGACACTCTTTAAACTCTAAACCTACAGGCAACCCTAAAGCTGATCCTTTTAGCACATGGGATTTTTAAATGGTACCAGAGAAATCTTTCCTTTTTCCAAATCCCCAACATGTGGAAATTCCCTCAAAACTAAACTTGTCAGAAGTATGAAACTTCTAGGCTTCAAATTCTCCAGGCATGAATAAAGAATTTAGACACTTTTGCTATGAATACAATCTTAAAAGTAGAAAAGTAGATATTACTAGATAATTAGCGTAAATATTTTTGGGGGATATTGTCATGAGGTACATACTTTTAAAAAACCAAAAACTGAAAAGTATTTCACAGTAAGCCTGGTTTTGGGTTCATTCTGTGCTATTTCTGGTACAGAAGATGGAAAGCATTAAAAAAAACACTTCCACATAAGTCCAGAAGATCAAAAGAGACCCCTTAAAGGTGTGTTAGTACTGTCAGTTCTTTGAGCACTTTACGTAAATAAATTCTACAAAGTATCACGTCAACATGAGGAATAAAATCCAGCTTGAAAAGGAGTGTATATGCAACCTTTTTATTGTGATGTGGCATGTGGAATTTAGTCTAATTACAGAATTGATATTTAAAGGCCAGTGGTGATATACTTTTCATAAAAATTATGAGAGTAACAAACAAATACTTGATCTAATTTGACAAACTTATGAAAAACCCAGATGGGCTTCCAATATTCATGAGCTTGTACTGTCTTAGCAATGCATTACTTGCATGTATTCATTTATCATTTATCTCCTAATCTAAGAGACATACTTCACAAGCCCTCACCACACTTCATCTAGCATTTAAAGGAGAAGTAGTCCTAATCTCAAAAGTAGATATCAAAACCATGTTTTGCTCTAAATGGATAACACTGCTGTGAGTAGTGTTTTTCATTTTGAGTCACATTCACACACCAGCAGGCTAAAACCTGAAGGAACAGTAAGTCTGATGAAGACAAAAATCCAATCACTGCCTCGCTTTCCTGTACATCCATCCCGCTCTGGCAGGCAGAGAACTATATGAACAGAGTATCTTCTGCAGTGCCTTTGCTGACCAGAAATTACCCAGTCCTTTCTGATGCCTTTGCTATAAATGCATTCATTGTAGCCTTAATCCTAAACTCTTCCAAATTTCCACACTCTCAGTGTCTGAAAATAGCAGCACTTCTTCACTCACTGTGGTCTGGAGAAAGAAACTATTAATAGCCAGAAATCTTGTTCCCTCACAGTTCATCTCAGGCTTGAGTTTGTTGTTCCCTTTGTAGAACTGAGCAAAAGTATTGTATGTGACTGAAAAAAGAGCATCGTATTAATCTCATTTCAACACTATTAGTGTCTCTCTGCTTCACCACAAGAGACTTTTGGTGACAGTAATACATGTGTCATTCAAAGGCTGTCGGGCTGAATTTTGACCTATTTCATCAAGCCTTTGCTTGATACATTATTTTATATCAAAATCCGTCAATTGGAAGTTACATCATTTCTCAGTCATTTTGAAGCCTCTGCTAAGACGTTTCTTATTTGGCTTCATTTATTATTCAGGTTTTGTTAGCTGGACTCAAGTACTGTGCTTGATTTCAGCAGTTTATTTCATTTGATTAACCCCAAAGTGTTTTGCCTGCATACGATTAAATTCAAGCAGGGCCCAGCTGTTGTTTGAATGCTTAATTTACACTTTTTTTTGCTGAGATTCTGGCTTTTCCCCTGGCACCTGTTTTGATGTTGCTGAAGGGCATATCTCAATACCAATTAAGATAGGGCCTGCTTTTCAGTGCACAAAGTGCCCAACTGGCCGACTTCCTACGTGACTGACAAGGGCTCAAATTCCAGCGAGCAGCCTAAACCCAGCCTGTTCGGAGGGATTTGATCAGTGCTTTGTACTGTATAAAGCCGAAGGGTGCATGCTTGCAGGCTGTAGCAGAGCCAGGATGCCGGTAGAAAGCGGAGGGGGTTCGCTGGCTAATACTCTCGTTTGGCCAGCTCTGAACCACTATCCTACAGCCAAACAAGAAGATCATAGCAGGAGACGAACAGAAAAGGTCACCAGATGTACGGTTGCTTCTCATGGTCAGCCTGATCCCTTCTGGCCTCTCACACCTCCTTTCATGCAGCCATGCCAGGTGGGAGGAAATTTATTTCTTTACCTTTGTTTTACAAACCTGAACACTGCCGGTCAAATCGCAAAGTGTGCCAGCAAGTAGTCTTTGGATATGGCTGTGTCATTTTTAGGATGGGCTGTAAACCTAAAAGCTGAGGTTATTTGGGGCTTGGCTGGCTGGGATCCTTTTACTAAGAAGGAAATGTTTAAAATCAAATCTGTTATCTCAGCACTGAAGTGATTCCCTGAGCATCTATCTCTTTGACTATTTACAAGGAGAATTTCGGATGTTAACTGACGTCAAAATTAATCCATATGCAGTGGATATACAGATTGAGAGCAGTATATTGCCCATATATCTAATATGTGTATCGTGTTAAAGATGGATATATTTTGCTATAGGCACAATTCCAGTAATGCCCAGTTACTTAACTCTGACTCCAGTATATCAGTCTCCAGGTACAAATACTGCATTCAGTTGTGAAGATGTATTTTTACTTTAGAATAAGTGTTATTTAAAGAACATGCAGTATTCAGGCTATTTTGCATGGTATTCAAATTACGTAGACTGTGAATGAAACCACCTAATCTAACACAGATATTTCTAAGGTATGAAGGACTGACTGTAACTTTAGAAAAGACTTCTCATAAGTATTTTTACAAGAATGAAAGAATGGATTCTTTTGGATAAAGTAAATAATCCTCAGAAATTGAGGATTACTGATTTAATTGAAATCAATTACCAAAGTTAGAAGTGTAAAAGAAGTATCTAACTAGAATTTTAATTTCTAATAGGCTTTTTTATGTCACAGTTTCTTCTATTTATTTCAATTGTTTCTTAATTATTCTGCATTTAACTATTTAAATGTAAAATCTGATGTTCAGTTGAAATATATAAATACATATGTTTTATACATAATTACACACACACACATAAATATACGGATAAAGTACCCTTTTTCAAACTAATTTTTACTGATCGTTACATAGTATTTCTTTTGGTACAAATCTGCATATGATTTCAACAAATAGGAGTTCCCTAAGCTGTTGAAAAAATAAACATTTGCTGTCATGGAGAAAGGCAGCACGATTTCTTACTCTGAATGAAAAATTAACACTTTTTCTTTCAGAGAAGATTATTCTGTTTTAATAAACACTGTTGTAAGGAACAATGCAATTGAAGGTTTTTTTCTTGAATAATTTTCAGTGGCGGGCCTTTGAAATAAGTTTCTTTATTATTAGCAAATCAAGACCTGATAGTCTTTATCTCAAATGAGTTAGGAATGATCCATCATCTTGATCCAATTACAATTATGATGCAAAAATTGTAGTGCACTACTCCAAGAAGGTAATGTACTCTGTCACAGGCTGAACTTTAGGAAGAATCCATAGGTGTGACATGACTCTTTCTCTACAGATGGTTAGACAATAACTTAATAGCTTCACTGAGCTTCAACGACATTTTTAATGACACTTTTTAGTTCTTAATTTTTCTTGTAAGTTCCTTGATTTTGCCTATAAGTTCCCTGTGGTTTATTCATGTACAATATAAACTGAAGATGTAGCCACAGAGTACGAAAATACTTTGCACAAATATGCATAGTTAGGTACCAAAAGACTGTGGTTATTACAGTCTAATTGTGAGAAACGGACAGAAGCAATGCATAATTAAGCAAATGATTCCTCTCTTCAAGCCCTCATTCCCCATTGTTATTCTCATGGTAAAACAGAACCACAGGCCACCAGCCAAGCCATAGATTTTTTTATGAGGCAGGGAACAGTGAGGTCCATTAGTTTCCTGTTAAACACATGTCATAAAGAGACATTTGGCTCTAATTCCGTGGTAGTGCCTCTACTTTGATTCTGATTGTGTTCTGGGTCACTGGTCATCTTCTTTGGAATTAAAATACCATAAATTAGTCTGGGTATTTTTAATATGAGGCTAATTTTTCAAGTGAAAAGGAAGTTTGAAAGCTATTTTCTTTTGTCTTGTCAGAGAAATAAGAGTCAAAGGCTAGTCAAACTAGCTAGAATAACTCTTTATTACTTGAAAGGTTTCAGACAGGTATTTGACATATATTCCATGTTAATTTTATTTAAATTCATAACTTCAAGATTAAAGTAATTACAATTACAAATTAATCTTTAAGAAATTACATATGTATCTAATCCTGTGTTTATCAGAAGTTAGTCCCTGGAGTTTCTGTCCTTTACCAAGACAATTATCTCTAAGGCATCCCTGCAGATGCAGAAAGCAGGTGAATTGACCACTATACCCATAAGAAATTAAATAAATTATTTACTGATAATATAATTTACAAGGAGTAAACTTGCAGTGAGTTTAATAAGTATAAAAGGAGCTTACAGGATACTGAAATGTTTACAGCAATCCAAAATTACTTGCAAAACACAAAAGCCACTTATCAGTACAACAGCTCAGAGATAGAGACACAGGAGTTGGCCACAATTATGTGTATGATAATCCCTTTTTATTTGAATTATAATATATAGAGCAAGGTGGCAAGAAGCTCTTTTCCTTCCCCTGAAGTGCGTAACAGAATCCTTTTTGGACCATATCTTTTTCTGATTATACCTCAGATTTAGTACAACCACATACATATGGACAATTTCAACTATGCTTGTACAAGCATGCAAATCTGTAACTGAAAATTTGCCAGGCACTCTGTGTGCCTGTACTGCCGTAATAAAAACTAAATTTTCTCAGTGAAGAAGCGCAGTTAATCCATTTGTTCATATAAATATGTTGTTTGTGAGTTACATAGCCAAGTGTATTTTGGTGCCTATGTTTGAAAACTTTGCCTATCACTACTTTAGAGATGGTAAAAAGAAAATAAATATTTCCTTCTGCTTTCACTATTTGGTGGTGTGAGAGGAATGAATGGAATTTTATGGAATTTCATAAAAGTTAAATCCTTACTTTCCCTTGGCTGTACACGCTGGCTTAACTTATTGGTTTCTTTATGATCACTTGCCCTTCTTTGCCTACAAAGCTCGATGTCAGTTAAAACCAATGAAGAGTTGATGTATTGTTTGTATAAATTTTGCTTGCATAGTGTGGAGTGAATGTTGTTAGAAAATAAGAAGTTTTAATTTTTTTTAAACGTTTAATCAGTTGTAATGTTATAGCTTTTCTTATTGAGAAGGAGGAGTTCCTGTTTTAAAGATTGTGCTTTATATACACAATTGCACAAATTTATAATGTTTGTATTTTATGTATATTTTATTAATTTTATACACACAACACATATATATATAATCAATATAAGATGAATAGGCTAAGTAATGACCTTTTATAAAACTACCTGTGATATTTTTTGTTTGAGTCTTAAGATCCCTCTGGAGTGTTTTATTTGTGAGGTTAAAACTTACCCTTTAAGATAAAATCCTTGAATTCCCATTCTGAAAGGTTCAGTAATTGAAAATAATTGCTCCTTGACTTGTGTTTGGGAGCAGATTTCTTTTGGCCAATATATCAGTAAACTCAAAGCAGGGCATTAAATCTATAATTTGTTTCCAGGCAGAGATACTTGAGTTAAACTCCTTGGGGGCTAAAGAAGCCTGAGGAACACTGGGCTCACTTGCCTGCTTCACCTATCCAAGTTATCCAAGTCTGAGTTTAAAACTAATAGAAAAGAGCTGCAGAAGATGAGCTTGGAGGGAAAAAATATTTATAAAAAACACAGATCTGGGAAAATTGTGCTATTGTTGCGATAAACACTGTCTTCTGTTTCTTTCACAGGCTCACCTAGTAGCAGCTTTTGAAAAAAGCTTGGGAAATATGACTGGCCGATTGCAAAGTCTAACAATGACAGCTGAACAAAAGGTATGTTTACAAAAGCAGATGCTTTAAGGTGGAAAACAGTCAGCAGATTATATTAGACTTTTGTTTAAAAAACACTGAAAGGAAACAGGGACAGCTGTGACAATAAGACAGACAGATCTTTCTTTAATGGCCATTTTGATCAAATCTTCGTAAAGCTCCAAGAGAATTGAGCTGTGCAGCACCAGGTTTATGCAGAAAATATTGTAGAATAGTTTGAAGATAAAATCTTTCTCTTCCAGATTTAATTAAAACATGTGTCACTCTAGGTTTAATCTGTACTGAAAGATCCTGTAACAAAGACTGATCATAACCTGCTGGAGTACTTCATTCCAGCCTGCTACTGTTGTCAGAATAATAGAATTCTGGGAAGGGAAGAACTTTAAGTGGAGAAAAAGGACTCCATTCAGAGAGTTAATGCAGGTTAGGTATCCTGTTCATGAGAAAACAGTTTTGGTTTTCACTGTGCTGGTTTGACTATTGGGGAAAAAAAAAATCTAAAAAATCTAATCCTGTTAGGCAGTAAATTTAATGTGAGCCTTTGTACCAAGCTCAGGATTAAGAGGTCACTTACCACCTTCCAGGATTGAAATTCTGCAACTTCCTGCCCTTACTCATTTTGAGCAGTATCCTATACACAGAAAGGCCTCGTTGAGCCAAACTGTGAAAGAAACTGTATATCAGTGAGTCATTAGTCACCAGTAGAGTCAGTATAGTTTTCTATAAAAATAACATTTCACAGTCTCATTGAGCACTAACAAATAGAATATGGTGAGACTTATTGTAAACAGGATAGAAAATATTTGTGTTGCTTGCTTTTTTTTCATCTTCAACAAAAAAACCCACAATGGAATTGTCTTAATTTTTTTTTTTTTTCACTATTTAACAAAGCATGATTTCTCTCAGAATGTTTTCTTTCCAGAAGATGTTAAGCAGTGACATTGAAATAGATCATTGCCATGCTTTTTTTCCCAATAGGTTTGGAACATTTTCTTTTCCTTCTCTTTTTTTCTCTGTGTTGGATTTCTCTTAACTTTATAATGAGTGTTTAATTTAAACACCTTATTAAAAAAAAGGTTTGTTTTCCTTAAAAATCACATAGTCGCTTTGTATAACGTAAATGCAAAAGAATATGTTCACTGAGTTTAATAACTTTCACCCAAGCAGTCACATGAACTTTGGTTTGATCACTCTTATCTTGTCATTGGTTTTTTTAGCTTAGACAAATATTGGGTTTGTGCCATATATTTTGAGCTCTCTTTGCTCTTCCACAGGAATCTGAGCTTATAGAGCTAAGGGAAACCATTGAAATGCTGAAAGCCCAAAATTCTGCTGCACAAGCTGCTATTCAAGGAGCCTTGAATGGTCCCGATCATACCCACAAAGGTATGTTTTTGTCACTATTAAAATAAATGCACAGTTTCTCCCTAGTTACTGCTTCTCTGTTGTTTTGGGGACTCTGTTGCAAGGGCAAGCACATTTTGCAGTGCGTGGTAGGCATACTTGTGGTATTTCCAGAGCTGGAAACCTTCCATGAGCTTCCTGTTCACCAGAGTTCCTGAAGCCCTGTCTTCTCTGAACTGGGTGTCCTGGAATTGATTGTGAGTGTCAAGAATTAACCCAGTTGCTGCAGTTGTATACTGAAGTACACCCAAGACACTAGTGAAGTCTTGTGGTGAAACATGGTTATAGCTTGGTAATCCAGTGTAAACTGTAGCTCTTGAAAATCGGTGTATTTATTAATAAGAGATGGACTGACAACAGCTCAGACCCTTCGTGAGGTGCTAAATCAGTGCAGAAAAGCAAGCATTTTAAATTTGAGGTTGTGAATTTATTTGTCATCACAGATACGCAGAAGTCACATGATAAATATATACTTCAAAAGTGCCTGTTGATAAACAACAGCAAAGGAAATACTTGAAGAAAAAAAATAAAAGCAGCATTTATTTTTGACAATGTCATTGATCTTTCTTTAAGGCGGTCATTATTTAGATGTTTGCCTTAAGATAATTTCATTGCATGACTTGAGTACAGTAAAGGTAACATCTACAAAGTGAAAAATAATCTAAAAAGTAATTTCCCTTGTTATTAGTGGGTATGTTCTGCAATAATATTTTCCAGTGATGAAGATATAGTTATCAGAGACTTTTAAGAAATTGAAACTCAAATGCCTCACCAATCATTTCTAATATTCTCCACTTCTTAGTTACTTTGTTTCATTCATTTTTAATAAACTCCTGTCTGCTTATTTCCACCATGGTATATTAGAAAGTAGTGTCTGAACGCTGATGAGGCATCCTACAAGTCAAGTGGTGCCTACACTCCTCAGAAAAAGAACCATAGTACATGTGATAGCAGTTAGTCAAGCAGTCCATCTGTAACAGAAACTGCTTATCTATGAGGTTACACCTGCATAGATTGCAGGTCATCGCCTTCCTGCCAATAAGACCCCAGCTTGGAGAAGGTCCTGAGCATTAAGCTACTTGAATGCATCCCCATTGATCACCATGTGGTTTCTTCCAGGTTGCAATAGCTTGAATCCAAGCCACTGCAAGCATCAATGACATTTGCATTCATTTAGGCTCCCTTTGAGGAGGAAGATGCTACATAAATGCAAGATTGACTATCATATTGAAACAGAGACAGGTAGATTTCACTGCAATTTCTTTTCTTTAGATTTACGTATAAGGCGGCAACATTCTTCAGAAAGTGTTTCCAGCATCAACAGCGCTACAAGCCATTCAAGCATTGGCAGTGGTAATGATGCTGACTCCAAGAAAAAGAAAAAGAAAAACTGGGTAAGTGCTTTTAGCTATTATGTCATTTCCTAGTGCCTGAGTAGCGTAATGGTCCATTTCATCCACAATATTCTTGTGGGGCCAGACAGATACATAGCAATTCACGTGTATCCATACTGTGACACTACCAGCAAACTAAAAATTGTTGAATATCAGCTGGGAATTATTTGCATAAGTCAAGATAAAAAAAAAAAAAAAGTTTAAATAGCTGTTATGACCAAAACCATCTCTGGGCCATATTGAAACTCCGTTTGATTTTGTTTCAGCCAGAGTTCAATTCAAAGGCTTGACTTAAATATCTTAACCAGCTATGAAGGGAGTTGAAATCTGTTAAGAATTCTCATGTAAAAGTAGTACAATGTTTAAAGAAATTAAGATGCTTCTCAACTGGAACACACAAATACCACATAGTTCTAAGGGTTTAATCAAATACTTTCAGTAAATAATCAGAAAATATGTTTTTATTGTTTTAAAAATATTACCTGCATAAACATTTGTTTTAAAATACTGCTCAGCCTTCATTCCCTTGATTTGTAATTCCACACTCTTTCATGTTTCTGCAAGGTGAACTCTAGAGGAAGTGAGGTGAATATAAACCATGGAAAATTTGGCATGCATCTATAAAGAACCCTATCTTGGCATGATTGCTATTTATTTTGGCAGTAGGCTTTTATACTTTCTAAAAACAGATTATCCTGTATGTCTTCTCAGTTTGTCTCTATTCATTTTAATCTCAAAGTTTAGACTATAGAAAGGGGGAGTGTAGCCAAAATCCATTTCTTTCTTGTTAGATGTCACGAGCTGAAAAGGACTTAAATAATGTTTATCTGATCAGCGGTCACACTCCCCACTCTCGAAGTATATAATGAAAATAACATGTTTCAATACCTCATTTTTTTTATAGAGGAACCAGTTTGTCATTGAGTTCTATACAATTTTAATCAGAATAATTTTCTGGAAAAAACCCAACCCACCAACCACTTTTTTTTTCCTAAGATGAACAACTTCTATATTTAGATAAAGGTTTATCAACAAATGGGCTAGTTGAAATTTACTGCAGACAAAACTGTTGTCATCTTGGCTCCTGAAATAAATGGCTCTTTGGCTATTCTGTCCCTTTTCAATACCGGGTAAGCTTCTAGAGGGAAAAGGCAATGCTTGTACGTTCAGAGGTCTTACTACTCTAAAGAAAACTGCAGCAAAGAGTATATACCTTTCAGCTAACATTCTTCTCATCAGTACAAGAAAGCAAGCCTCGTGTCCCAGCTTAAATCCTCTCGCTTGTGATCCAAACCGTAGAATTTGCATAGTTTGACCATTCAAAATTTTAACGGGGAAAGTAAATTGGCAAACCCAGTAAATTGGCCTTGTCTTGTGATTCAGTATTTGCTAGCAGCAGGTTCTGCCTGTACCTAGATGCAAAGTGGTTATTTAAAGCCAGCCCTTGAAGGGAATGCCATCGGAATGGGATTCCACTGGGGCTTAATGGTTTTAAATGAGCACCCCTCTCCCATAGCCGTACGACTCCGCCCTGCCCTTTTTCCATAGCATTACCTCTGTGCTACGCTGGATTAATAAAGTCAAAACAAAGCACTGTATCACGTTTTCAGAGATACTGTGTTGCATATGTTAATACCTTGCTTCTGTATACTGACCTCAGGCAGCGGCTAGGATGGCATCTGCAAACTAACTCTCTGAAACACGAGCTACACACAACTTGCCATGACGAGGAAAATAATCTTGCTCTGTGTTTGTTTTCCAGCTAAGAAGCTCTTTCAAACAGGCCTTTGGAAAGAAGAAGTCCACCAAGCCCCCTTCCTCACATTCGGACATAGAAGAGCTGACAGACTCCTCTCTTCCTTCATCACCCAAATTGCCCCACAGCTCAGGAGAGTGTGGGGCAACATCAATGAAACCATCACAGTCAGCATCTGCGTAAGTCTCTCTCTCAGCAAACCTTTCTTCCCCAATGGGATGGGCTATGAAACAGACCTTCTCAGGTGTGGCCATTTGCAGTTTCAAAACCAATGCCAACAGCTGTGATCTTTTAATCTTGTGCTCCATCCACCTGCCAGATTTCTCGTGAGCTTCACTCCATTTAAACACTACTTTTTCGTAGGTCATTGTTTCCTCCTTTCACAACCTTTACCCAAAATCATCTAGGAGTACAAACTTCTTTCCAAATGCATATTCAAAAGCTAATGTTGTACTCTCCCTGCACGTTAACAACATTATAATATCCACTTAGTAAAAGCCAAATACTACAGTTGCCTTTCTCCATGACATCCTAAAAATGTCATTTTGTTTTCCAGGTAACTATGAATTTTTACAATTTTTTTTACAATCTTGTGTTCACAAAACTACATATCTAGTCTTTCATCCTAAGCTCCTCCCATGGCTATTTGGTCTCTGAGCCTTAACTTCATACATTCTTTTTAGATCATAGCCTTCTCATTCTTCCTCTATAACATTTTTAAACAGTGATCTTTCAGATCATATTATTGCATTTTTATTATTGTGACCTGTCTACACAGAAAGACCTTCCTTTCCACAGAGAGATCATGTAAAAAATATGTTTATTTAGATTAATTTCCTTCTCTGTTATACTGATAATGTTACTTTCTTTGGAAAAGTTGGTTTTCTATTGCATAATTTAAATTTCTGTTACCTCCAAGACTTTTTATAATTGTCAGCAGCCTCTCTTCAAAGATTATGAGTCACTTACTCCTTCTACCCAAAGCAACCTATTGATTTAAAAATCCTGAGACTGAAACTACTATCTACTTTGAAACTTTGGGTAAAGTCTGATCAGGTTTCTGAGCTTCTTTCTGTGACTGCTCAGGAATGCTAACTTATCTTTTTGGTCTTCTTTCTTTTGATGACATCTCGTCTCCTTATGTAATTTTACTGTTGTAGGAACTGAGTGTTGAAGAGCTCAGGAATATGCAAAAGAAAATTCAGTTCATACTTTCTGCTTCCATTTTGCTTATCTTACCAGTCTAGACAGATTTTTCCTGCTTCTTTCAGAAACGTAGCCCTGCTTTCTGGTGCATTTTTATCTTCTTTACAGTTGGCTTGCCAAGGTCTTTTTATCCATCCCTTCTCAAGATGTACTGCAAAAACTCCAAAAATAAAATAGCCACAAATACATATGTGACTTCCCAGTTGCCCAAGTTGTTGGATGAGATAATATACGCATGTAAATAAAATTTCGTCTCTTATTTGGTTAGCATAGGTACGGCACATCAAACCAAGGACTGTATCATAGTATTTGGGAAAAAAAAAACCAGTGTATGCCTTTATTCATTTTTACTCACAATTAAAATATTTTGCATGTTGTGAATGATATTCAGTATTTTTTTTCTAAAATGTCCCATATTTTTTAATTTGCCATGAACTTCTTCATCTCCCTCTTGCTTACACTTTATATATTTTCTTGACCTGAGTCTCATGTTCTAAACCATTACCTTTACTTTCTTCCAATTGCATCTGTCTAATACATGTGTGTGCAGGTCATCTCTAGTCTGGGCACCAAAGAAAAGGCAAAACGGTCAAGTGATCTACAAGCATAGATCCCGGTAAAATTGAGTGTGGGGCATGGAGTTTTATATCCAACTGCTGACCTGAAGAGTGCTGCATCTTCTTTCCCAAAATGCACTTGCATGCATTCTGGCAATTAAAAGTTGACCTCTGTTTCTTGTTCGTATATTAGTAGTAATAATCCAAATAATAATACTTATTACTATAAAGTATTTTCATATTTAAAGTGTTCTGCAAATATTAACTATTTATAGTGAGAGTAATAAAGAACAAATAACATTTAGTGACTGAAAATATTGCTTAGTGTAAGAACGAAGCCAAAATTCAGTGTTTTATTTCCTACTGATTCTGTTACGCAGCGGAACTAGGTCTCATGACGACACAAAGAAACAAAACAATCTAACATGAGAACGGGACAGCTGTGGGTCCCTGCGCCAGTCATGTTTTAGTCTTTTCTCACAATATAATGGTTTCTTCCCTTAAAATTAATTCTCATGAAACGTAGTCACACGGTTATTACTTTTAATCCAAACTTAAAGGAAAAAAAAACCAAAACCAACCAGCATGATTTCAGATACATACATTACCAAATGACAGACTATAGGCAAAAAGTCAACCATCACAAATCAGAACGATTACAGATCAAAACCTTTAGAACATGAAGTCAAGAACTGTTTTTTTGTGTTCTGTTCAAAACAGAGAAAACTGTTGATGCCTAACAGATAATAAATATCAGTAGCACAGTTTAACCAGCATACTTCAGTTCTGGTTATTGCTACTTAGAAGAGTCATAACCTTTGCACCAAAGAAATGATGCAGATGTAAAATCAAATTAAAACAAATGGATGATACACACAGAAGAAAAAGACTTCTGAAAAGTATTTCACAACTTTTATTCACCATGGTAAACTACCTAACTAAGCTGCAAAGGTATAAAGCAAGCTGATCTTTTCATCTGGAGAGGGATTTTTCCTTTTTTTAATTTGCAATTTGAGCCTTTTCATGTTTCTTTGATAAGATTCTTTCTTCACTCATAGGTTTCACCAGCAGCAAGCATTTTCTGTACTTTGATATTTAGTAATGACATTGCTTTGGGGGGGAGAACCTTCCTTTCATCTCCTGCCTGTTTCCTGCTCCTCTTTAGGATCTGTGAGTGCACAGAGGCAGAGGCTGAAATTATTCTTCAGCTAAAGAGCGAACTGAGGGAGAAAGAGCTAAAATTAACGGACATTCGTCTTGAAGCCCTCAGCTCTGCACACCATCTGGATCAGATTCGGGAAGCCATGAACCGCATGCAGGTCAGTGCAGTAGCTTAAGTGATGACAGGGCTGCACCACAGTCATGTCTGCTCTATTTCCTTTCTCAGTACTTTGTTTCAGGTACCAAAAAAAACATCAGTACGATGTAAATTGGTAGATGGACAGTGCTTCCAAAGGATGGGTATGACAATTGTTTGCCTTATAATAACGATGTTCTTAGCATTTATAATAGCTAAAATGTGTTTAAGAGATATAGAAGGAGACATAATCCCTACCGTAACGATATTTGTTATTGAAACCCTATGTCTGGGGAAAAGCAACATGACAGACAAGCAGATCAAGTAGTGATTTCTGCAGAGCTTTAAATCCGTGGTCTGAGGGAGTTGGAGAGGGGGTGTTGGGGGTGTATGTGCATACTCTGCCATAATTTCTGATTCCTAACCCAGTCATGGCTTGCCGAAGCAAATAACGTAAAATTGAACTGGATTATTGTATCCAGCATCACTAAAATTTCTCTGCATTAATTTGTGACACTGCTCCAAATGCTTCCTGAACACATTTTTCATCAGAAGACTTTTTCTTTCATGAGGCTGAAAGGATGCTAAAAGAACAGCAGTGTTCTTCAGTGGAGCACAGAGCTTTATGGGACTCAGCTCTGTTGCCCACATTGAAGTGTCTAGTTTCACAAGGGGTGCCCAAAAGTATCTACAAAATCCACACTGTAGGTCCTTCAGTAGATCTGGGCCCTTCTGAAATGACAGATGAGATACCTAGGACATTCCTGAAGGCATTATAAGCCTCTACTTGGGAAACAGAATCGAAGCCATGTGGTAGGGATTCAGGTTGCGACTAGGACAGCTACGTTTAAATATCTAGGTATTATCTAGATCATAAACTCCTGTTATAGTCAATTGAGTTTTAGTTCTGCAGTAGTGAGGCCTAGAGAGCTATCCTAAAATCATCCTAAGATAGGTATAAAGGGTGAAATTGAGTTGTTTGAGCATAAACACCTCTTACCATTTGAACCAGCCTTGGTATTTGCATCTGCACAGGACTTACAGGTTTACCATTCTACCCATGAAAGATCATGTTTCCAATGACACTGGAAACCCATGTTTACATAGCTGAATCTGGCCTCAGAGGCTTGACAGCTGAATTGCTCTGCACCGGGTGCTTAGGTCAGGTTTGGCTGTAGGCAGATTTGTATAGACATCCACAATTGCTGATTTCATAACTACCACATTCAGGATGCTTGCTGTCTTTTCTAGACCTCTTTGTTTATACTATGGCTGTAGCAGTCTTAGCCACACCTATAAACATCAGTGGTACCCGCCATTCACTATCCACCCAAGTGCTCACACCACTAGATGCCAACATTGCTATGGGATATTTGGCAGAACTTCAATCAGAGGGAAGAATAAGCAAGAACTGGTCTGTAAATACGGATTTCAATTGTCCAGACATAAGTAAAGCATTTGATCTGGAGCCACCAAAATTTTTAGGAACTGTAAGGGATAGAATACAGTTAATTGCAGTGGTAGAGAACAGGACGTGAAGGTTTATTAACTGATTACAGTCTTATACTGAGATATGAGTGCATAAACCAGATGAATTCTCCAGAGGATTTCGCTGTAGTCACAGACCTCCAAAGTTTGAATTTCATCAAAGCTGGACAGAGTCGGTGGGTTCAGATTTTGTAGATTTCTGTTGGTTAATTGCCACTTCTTCTGAAGTTTTCCCAAAAGGGTAGGTGGCCACCTTGGAGTTGCCAACCTCTGTGACGTTTTGGGGAATTAAGGAAGATTGTTAAAGGGGAAAAGCAAGATTGGTGAGAATAATATATGAATACTGTGTGTATTCAAAGCACCTTAAAAATCTAAAGCTCAGCTGAATGGAAGACTGCTAAGAGTTGTGTAATTAATCAATATAAATTGCAGAGTAGATGGGGATTGCGTGACTCATTTCAGCATAGCTCCTGATTTGAACCCCAGGCTAAACTTGTGCATTCATGTGTTACCTTCTGTCACTATTTTGCTGGTTTATCCTTCCCTTTTCACTATCTCCTCAACTTTGCCTATATGATCTAATCTTATTGTAGCCGTTAGAGGGGTTTTTGTGATGCTATCCCTTATGTTTTTACTTGTATAATGTAGCTGTACAGCGTTCATAAAGAACAGGACTTTTAGCAGAGTGTTAGTGAATGTGGAATTAAATTTGATGTGCAAAACCATCTGCAAGAATAAGCAGTTGCTTTGTACTGTGCTTCATGAAGCGACTGAAAGCTAGATTTAGCTGGTACCAGGCTGTTCTCAGACTAAGTTTTCATTTTATTATTGTACATTCAATAATCACTTGGCACCACAGAGGATTTAGCTAAAAAAAATTCTGAGTTGTTCTGATTCATCTGTCATTGTATGTTTTCATCAAAGAGGGTTTGCTGGCTGTTATGTGAACAATCCCATGTTTGAATGATTAAAAAGTTTTATCTGATAGCAAGAAGGGTTATGAAACTGTTAAACTATCAATTTCTAACTGTCCGATTTTAATTTAATTTTTCCTCTGTGAAGTTATTGCTTAAATTTTACATTCAGTAACAGTGATAATTTTCTGTGCCTTTTGAAACATTGGCATATCCAAGATTTTATCAGTAACTTCCTTAATTGACTGTTACCTAAGATATTTGACAATATAAAGTAGCTTATAAAACTGGGAATAGCTGGGAAAGTTCTCACCAGATGTGCATTATGGTCAACTGTACACCAAGTGCAGAAAGAGGAGGGGTGACTTCATTAATGTTTATAAATATGTAAAAAGTGAGTGTCAGGAGGATGGAGCCAGGCTCTTCTCAGTGACAGTCAATGATAGGACAAGGGTCAAGGGGTGCAAGCTGGAACATAGGAGGTTCCACTTAAATATGAGGAAAAACTTCTTCATGGTAAAGGTGACAGAACACTGGAACGGGCTGCCCAGAGAGGTTGTGGAGTCTCCTTCTCTGGAGATATTCAAAACCCACCTGGACATGTTCCTTTGTGACCTGATCTAAGTGTTCCCGCTCTGGCAGGGGGATTGGACTAGATGATCTTTCAAGGTCCCTTCCAATCCCTGATATTCTGTGATTCTGTGAAACTATAAGCTTCTGTTGTTTAGGAACTGTCTTGAGGCAAAAGCTAAAACACAGTTATAGGGGGTTTTTTCCCCTTCATTTCAGAAGTGAAGTCAGTCCAGTTTTTACTGACTGCATTTTACTTCTGATATATAGTGCTATACATACTGCTGTGAAAGTGGTAAACCAGTTAGCTGGTTGCTGCAGGCAAACAGCAAGCAGCAGAATAGTAACCCTCAATGGTTTTCCAAAAGAATAACCTCCTGTGCTTTTATGTTGCTTTCTTTCAAATACAGAATGAAATTGAGATACTGAAAGCTGAAAATGATCGTTTAAAGGCAGAGACTGGAAATACTGGAAAGCCTGCCCGGCCACCATCAGAATCTTCAAGCAGCACATCATCTTCTTCATCACGGCAGTCACTAGGACTTTCTCTGAACAATTTAAACATCACAGAATCTGTTACATCAGGTAAACATGCCTTAGCAATTAGTAAGAATTTGTATTTGCCACCTCTTAATGTACTACATATAAGAGGCATGCCTGAAAATTCAAATGCCTCATATCACTCAGGTATACATCAGATATACAATCACTAATGGATGAAGAAGAATGCTGACGCTTGTGTCTCAATATGTAGCTTTTAGAAGGCTCTGAATAATAGTAACAGACTGTTATGTTTGCTTAGTTCCTAGCTATGATACTCGCTATTTACCTAGTTTACAATAGCCTTTGGTTGTCTAGTTTACAATTTATTTGAAAAGGACAGTATTTGTTGTAGTATACTTGACAACTCTATCAATATATTCTTTTGTCCCTATGGGATAAATAGGAGCATAGTACATGAAACTAACTGTTTTGGTTTTTTTTTGTTTATGAACCTTTTATCATTCAGTTAGCTCCCTTAACTTAATTTCATATTTGCATCTGGGGCAGAAGCTGGACTCAGCTTTATGCGTTACATTTTTTAATATGATAGAGCTAGTTAGCCTACACTGGACCAAATCACCGTTTATCACAGGAGCCAAACCCCGCCTGGCTTATCAAGCACTCTCCTTGTGTTCAGTGAATGACAGAAAGCAAGGAGAACTTTGGTCCACATGCAGAACATTAATATTTGATTACTTTCCATGCCATGGAGTTTATGATAATAAGCCTTCTACACTTGTTTAGATAATGTGGCCAAGAAACAGAAGTACTGTCTCTAACATCAGAACCAGGAGCAGAGCAGAAGCAAATCAGGGCTCATTAGCATAGACTCCACAGAAAGTATAATGCAGTCTCTGGAAGCAATAAAAATGTGGCTAATAATTGTAGAAAGAGTCTAGGCAAGAGTACAACTGGGAATGTGCCAAACTGCCTGACTGTAATTTGGATTGGCAGTTAGTCATATTATCTTGCCAGTCATTGATTACACGGATATTCGATTATTTCTTCTGGTTAGTATCAAATTTTATATGAAAATTGGTATGTTTTTTATTTACATTCTAGCCTACTTTTTTGCCAGGTTTAACTTTAAGCTTCAGCTGAGCCTTGGTATACAATGAAGTGTTAAAAAAGCAGGGAGGAAAAGTTTTAACTATGGGTCTTGCTCACATATCCACACACATAAAAAAATAAAATAAAAACCAGAACAGATTTTTTTTTCAAAAAGGTAATTGTAGAATCTCTTTCATGAGCAGCAGCTATCAGCACTTTGTAGCTTGGCACTAACTCTGTCTAGATACAGGAATAAAGATAATATAGGATTTATATAATTTTCTGTGTTATTGGTTCTAAATGTTTTTCTAGCATGCAAAATAATTACTTTTGGTTATAAGAAATTAAAGAAATAAGGGTGTCTAATGAGGAGTGGAGGATTTAATTTGATTATGAATCCAGCCTTCTTGATCATTGTGATTATCATTTTGTTGTTGTGCCAGAGAACTTGGAAGGATGACAGCTTCCTACCAGGCCTTGTGAGATTTCTGTAGCAGCTGGAGTGCTATTGAACAAAAGTCCGAGATACGAAGAGGTTAAGCATGCTGTGGACTAAGCTGAGATTGACAACTTTGTCTCATCATATTAAAAAATGCCATGGCACCTCCTAGGAGACCAGGGTCTCCAGATTAGAATCACAGAATCATAGAATTGTCTAGGTTGGAAGGGACCTTTAAGATCATCTAGTCCAACCACCAACCTACACTAAATCATGTCACTAAGCAGTATGTCAACCCATCTTTTAAATACCTTCAGGGATGGTGCCTCAACCACTTCCCTGGGCAGTCCATTCCAATGCTTAATAACTCTTTCAGTGTAGAAATTTGTCCTAATATCCAATCTCTACCTCCCCTAGCGCAACTTAAGGACTTTTCCTCATGTCTTATTGCCTGTGATTTGCGAGAAGAGATTGACCCCCACCTCTCTACACCCTCCTTTCAAGTAGTGGTAGAGCGCAAGAAAGTCTCCCCTCAGCCTCCTTTTCTCTAGGCTGAACAACCCCAGCTCACTCAGCCTCTCCTCATAAGACTTATTCTCCAGACTCCCCACCAGTTTTGCTGCCCTAAATGACTGTGGTCATCTGGAAACACACAAAGCTATCCATTGCCACTCCTATGGGTAAGACCATCTTCTCCAGACAGGTGTGAGTAGCAAGCTGGAAAGTGGCTTGGTGGTCACAGACACCTGTATTTCAGTCAGTCATGAAGTACAGAGCAGCAAATAGGGACCAGTGCAAGAATCTATCTGTACTGTCTGATGAAAAGAGTGCTAGATCTCAGAAAAGAAGTGAGCAAGAGCCACCACTGGGCACCTAAGCAGGAGTCCTGGCAGGAGGTAAATAAAGCAATTAGCACCGCCATGTAATTAGACCCCCTTGGGCATCTTCTCAGCCCCTTGAGTCAGTGAGCTCTCCAGCTCTTAGAAAGTGGACAGAGAAACCTCACAGAGTGGTTCATCATTCCCTAAGACTTACAGAAGAATGTATTTAAACGGCTACATGGTCATTTAGAGATTGAAAATCTTCACAGGGGGATCAGATCTATTGTAAGTTCCCCTCAAACTATGACATTATAGAAACTTTAAGGTTTGTCTAATATGCCAAAACACAAGAAGTGAAATGAAACATTCAGTGTTAGTGGCACAGAAAAACAAAATAAATGTGGATTTATTTAATCTCACAACAAAAATGCTTCTTCATTTGCTCAATTGAAAAATCCAAAAGAACTACAACAACAACAAAAAAAGAACAACAGCAGAATCTGCTTTCTAGATCTGAGTGTAAGTTATCAAACATTTTACATGAAGATTTATTTTTTAATACATTCACTGAAGTCATATTCGTAAGACTTCTTTGGTTTTGCTTTGAGCAAGTGACTGAATCTTTCCAGCTTCTCATTTAATTTGAGTGAGATCTGACCTTGTGCAGACTATGGCATGATGTTGATGCTTTTCTTCTATCACCACAGTAAGAACAAGCAGGATTTAGGGTAATGGATTACTATGCTTCCCTTTGAAGAAAATGCAAATCCATAATCTCTCCTAATTTGATAGTTTAAATGTCTAACAGTAAAATTTCTGAGAGAACTTCTAGAGGAAGACACCAGTTTTATCCTTTGCAATAAAGCTGCAGGCTCAGCCTTCAGCAAGAAAAGACTCCCCCTGCTTTCTCATTTCAAGAGTCAGTGAACAGGTAGGAACAGAGGCACAGAGCAGATCAGAATCACTCTTTACCTCCAAGAAAAGTGAGACCTTTTCTTAGAGGAATAGCTGAATACGGAGTCCCATATTCTGGAGGACTGCAAAGCGTTCTAGTGGATGCTGTTTGTAAGCCTGTATTGTGGGGATGAACAAAAAACTCTATCCATGCCACAGGTACAGAAAGTAAAGATTTTTTGTTTTTCTCTTTACAACGCCCTGAGTGCCCAAAGATATAAACTTAATTCAGGTTTTAAACAACATTACTGTGTGGATGTGTGGTTATTTTGAACAAGTTCCTTGAAGCAAAGCAAAAGCAAGCCTATAATGCAAGTATTTATTAATTTATGGATTCCCTATTTATTTCTACATAATTAAAACTGCTAATATTCCTTCAAAAATTGAAAAATTGTAAGATTTTTTTCATCTCCAACAGAAAAGGTGAATTAGGAAGAAGTCCAGATTAAAATGATTGACAGTTGTTGTGATGGCAGCCTTTCTTTTTAACCAAAAAATCCTTTGAACAAATAATGAACTGATGATCTGAACATAACTGACATTGATCACTTCCCTTCGTTTGTTGTAGATATTTTGTTGGATGATGTCACTGATGGAGCACTCCACAAAGAAGGCCACAGCGTGAAAATTTTAGTCACCATAAACAAGGGCTATAGTCGAGCCAAGGTAAGTTCACTACCCAAAGGTCCAGATGCTGAATTACAACTCAGGCAAATCTTGCCATATAGCAGCTCAAATTCTTTCAGTATTTTCAGCCAGGAACTGAAGGGAAATACCCTAAAGATAGCAGCTCTCTTCTCTGTCATCCATGTTCAGTACAGTCAGGCACTCTCCATAGACTAATGTCATATGGCTTCCTTCTGCCTTTGTGGTGTCTCAGACACTACCAAGTCTCAGTTTAATTAGCAGCAGGATGTTCTGGGACTTGCTATCTCTATTTAAAAGTTTTTATAAATGAGATCTATGCCTTGGACCCCTTAGGGTGCAACTGTGAATACGCTGCTAAGGTAATCAATTTGGAATTGCATTGTTGTGTTTCCATATTCTGTATTACAAAAAATTATAAATACAGTGCAATTTTTTTTTATATTCAGCTCTTTATAAACACAGATCAAAGATCAGAATAAGATACGGGTTTCCTTGCTTATAAAGATGTACCAAAACAATATCATCTGTACCTATTTCTTGCACAAAGTTTATTAACAAAGGTGTTGTAAAGGTTATTTAGAATAATGTTCTTTTTCTTCATTGATAAAACAATGAATCTTAATAGAAAACTAATTACCACCATTTTCGGTCCTGTTTCCAAAAATCTCTCTTTGCAGGATCAAAAACCACATGCATATCTGATAGGATCAATTGGAGTCAGTGGAAAAACAAAATGGGATGTTTTAGATGGTGTTATCAGACGTCTCTTTAAGGTAAGATACTAAAAAATTAGCTCAAATATTAATTCGGTTTTCTTTTGCAGTTAAGAACAATTCCGTACTCTTTAGGTTGTCTTGCCAAGTTTTTGTTTTATTTTGGTTTTTGGCATATAGCTAACAGCTATTTGGCATATAGCTAACTAACTATTAAACTTAACGTTTCTTAATGTTACTGGATTTTTTAATGATTGTAGGCAGTTGTCTATTAAATATGGCTGCAAGAATCTCCCTACTGAGTGTGGCTTCACCTGTACCTGTATTTTCTATAGTGCTCTCATTCAATAACCATTTTTATTATTATGTCTTATGTTTTCGTATAATTTCAGGAATATATTTTCCGAGTGGATCCGACTACTAGTCTGGGTTTAAGCTCTGACTGCATTGCTAGCTATTGTATAGGGGATGTAATTAGAGCCCATAGCCTAGAAGTGCCTGAACTGCTGCCTTGTGGATATCTGGTTGGAGATAATAACGTTATCACTGTGAACCTGAAAGGTAAAACCCCAAGAATATTTGTGCAGATACTGTAGAGTTCCTCACTGCAGTCCCCCTTCCCTTCACCTGACCTTTCTGTATTTTGTCTCCAGTTCAAGGACTCATTTCTCACATAAACTCTCTGTATGACACTGTACAATACCTGTCACAGTGCAGCATTTTGAGACAAATCTAAGACCTGTCTTTCTCTTCCTGACTGCCAAATCACAGCAACTTTCTGATTAGTGGCAAAAATCCAACCCCAAACCAGAGAATATGATGAGAAATATTTATGCCTTACCTAGTTCCACGGGAAAAGTTCAGTATATTTAAAAAGCTTTAGGGATTTGCTATTGGAAGAGAGGGGGGCCTTCAGAAGAACTATACATACATTGATGTGACAACCAGTAACCCTTGTGGCTGTCACTCTGACCTTTTTTTTGTCACGGTTGCCTGTAGCATCTGAAACATACATCTTTGCCTCACTGAGCCTTCTCTTCACATTTACTTTGACTTCATCCTCTCCCACCCATCTTGTCCCACTACCACTGTTTAATTTTTTGTCCCTGTGGAAAGATATAAGCATTTCCACAGTGCTGATGCTGTTGATAGGAATTTGATTTAGGCAGAAGTATCTTACCTTGCTTTGAGCATAGGTCCGATGCCATCAGGTGTTAGCCCAAACCCACCTTAGCAAAGATGAGGACAGGCCATTTTTCTTTTCTTTTGTTCCCAGGAGTGGAAGAAAACAGTTTGGACAGTTTTGTGTTTGACACATTAATTCCTAAGCCAATTACCCAGCGGTACTTTAATTTACTGACGGAGCATCGCCGAATTATTCTGTCGGGACCCAGTGGCACAGGAAAGACCTATTTAGCCAATAGGCTGGCTGAATATATTATAACTAAATCTGGCAGAAAAAAAACTGAGGATGCAATTGCAACTTTTAACGTAGATCACAAGTCAAGCAAGGTAAGTTACAACTGAAAAGATAACTTATTGCCCAATTCGTAGTGATGATGCAGAGTAGATCCTGTTAATTGGCATACTGTTTTTTTGCTCAGTTATCATTTTTTCCTACAAGAATTCAGTCTCCAGTCCCAGCGTGGAATAGACTGTTGTAGACCTTTGTGCCAAACAGAGCACTGAAGCACTGTGAAGGAAGTCCGAATTTTCCTTCACTTGAGGAAACCCACCTTAAGGATAAATGCAAAGTCAAATCCCTATATAAATTAAATTCTTAAACTGTCTGTAATTCTTTTGTCAGAAAAGTTGGATATATAGTAATACTAGGCTAACTTGCTTTTTTATAGTGATAATAGTAACCTATTCTTAGCAAAGATTTCAAAATGGGGATTTTGAGTTTCTGTCTTTTGTTCAGCTTCATAATCAGCACCGGATAAATACAACTGCTACCATGGTTTCTGGCTTGTGTTGATCAGGAAGCTGACCATACTGAAATTGCCTCATGCATCATGTCACATTCACAGTGATATACATAGCTCAGATTATCAAGCTTCTAGCATGACTACTGTGAGAGCCACAGATAATACTATTCAGTTGCTGTCCTAAATTGGGTATACTCCGAACTTGGTACCCAGGGAAAAGAAAATAAAAGGCTTTGCCAAGAGCTTTCTGATACGCACAGAACATAATGAATGTTAGCATAATATAAGAAGGAGGAACATACAGATCCCAAAGGAGTAACAGGACCATTCCAGTAAAAACACCGCTTTTCACTGTCTTTATACAGAGAACTGTGATGCCATTTACTTTGGCAGGGATGTATTTATGTTTTATTGTTATACCATATACATTTATAATGGCAATTGTCCCACAAAAGAACATGCTTTTGGATTTCTGGTAAATTGCTTGTTGTGTGTGTCTTTATTTTGAGGTTCAGTTTGTTGTTTTGTTTTTTTTTTTTCTTTTTCCTTTGTTTCTATGAAGATTTATATAGAACTTTTGAGTATGTAGTAGAAAAGAAAAAAAACAACATTGTCAAATACCAAGTGTGCTTGAATAATACAGATGGTGCCAGTCGGTGGAAGAAACCCATGACGTTCCCCTAGAGACACCTGATCATATAAAAGCCAAACAAAAATCTTTCTTGAAATAAAAAAGATTGCATGTTCCCATTAAAGAAGAAAAGATTCTGCTATCCCTGATCTAGAAAGTAAAATAGTAATAGGAACTTTGCCCATAATACTGAGCATTCCCAACACTGACAGAATTAGGTACCTCTAGAGATATAGCTGTAAAACTTGACTAGCCCAGACCCTTAAGGGCAACAAAGTGTTGAGAAAAATATGAAATGTTTTTATTGTAGAAAGTTCTCTTTTAATCCAGCACTAAACAGCAGCCAGACAATAGCTGACAGAAAAAAAAAAAACCAGAATAAATTTTATTTTGAAGTGTGATACAGTATCCCCAAAAGATCAAACAGATTTTCAGTGAGAGTAGTGAAAGGAGACATCTGAATGAGCAGTTTAATATGCTTAAATTGTGTGATAATTTGGTGGCAGGTTTTTTGGTATATAAATGTGCCATTCATAAGAATGGAGGTTCAACAGTTAATGTGAGTATCTCAGCCCATTGGAAATTACATATTTTATTGCAACCTATTTTCCTCTGGAGATAAGATATTTTATCAGCAGGTTTATAAGGAACGTATCCACCAGATAGGAATGTACAGGCTTCAGTCACTTGCCTTATGTTTAGTGCCTTTGTTTTTGTTAGCAGGTGGCTTCAGTGTTGCCCTATCTAAAAGGCAGGTCTTCCTGCATGTGCTGATCCAACTGAATGATCCACAGTAGGGAAACTCTTTAGCAGCCTCTGTATCTTTCTGAAAATCTTTTCCACTGAAATTACATCTGCAGTCTAATTGGGTTAATCTTTTCTGGGTTTGTTTTTTTTTTCAATTCTGCTGAAGGATCTGCGACAATACCTAGCAAACCTAGCTGAGCAATGCAGTGCTGACAACGGTGCTGACCTCCCTGTGGTCATAATTCTTGACAACCTCCACCACATCAGTTCTCTAAGTGACATCTTCAATGGTTTCCTCAACTGTAAATATAATAAATGGTAAGTGGTAGCTCTTGTCTCCCCTTTCACGCACCTTTTGCATTTAAAGTGGTAAAGGCTGTTATTTGGCAAAATAAAATTTCCCAGTGGAAACTTAGATGCCCATAGGCTGTGCTTGAATAATTTTAATCCTCTTCAGCAAAGTCCTTAGGTGTCTGCTTCACTTTATTTATATGACTCCCATGTATCTCAGTGAGATATAAACGTACCACAGAATTTAAGAATGTACTTAAACACTTGAGTGCATTAGGGTCTTATCCTTTCACCCAGTCAGATCACACAAGCTCATTAGTGCCATGAGGATAGCTTATGGGAGAATAAGAAGAAATGCACTTTATAATAGTGGAAATTGGGGTATGTGTGAACTCATAAACCATGCCATGCAGAAGCATATGTATATCTGATGTACTTACACTTCCTACAGTTTTCCAGTAGCAGAAGTGCGAAGTTTCCTGACTGTCCTTTATTGCCAAGCAAGATTAAAAATAATGTGTTCTGGAACTTTTACTGGCCTATAACATGGGCTATTTCTGCTGTAAAAGTGCCATTACAGGGTCTTCCCTTCATAAAATCACTGCCTGCTGTGTCTACCTCATGAGATCCACTGGCTTCTGAAATTAAAACTCTAAGTCTACTGCAAAATTATTAAGTACATGAGGACAGGATTACCTCATTTATTTTTTAATTACAGATGATTACTAGTAAACTATAAATGTGCAGAGAGGGAAATCATACAAGAATAAATATTTTTAAAAGGGTGCCTTGATTATTTTAAACATAAAACTACAGTACATCCAGAGACCTTTTTACAATTGGCCTAGTACAGATAAGATGAAAGAATATTCTCTGAATGTTTGAATTGATTCTTCCTCAAGAAACCCTAATACTTTTCTCTTTTCAGTCCCTATATTATTGGAACCATGAACCAGGGAGTTTCTTCTTCACCAAATCTGGAGCTGCATCACAATTTCAGGTATATTCATTCTGTATTTACTGTGGCTGTGTTTGCACAGCTCTGTGCTTCTCAGCCTAGTTCTTCAACAAACATTGATTTTGTGTCTCATCACAGCAAATTATTTTAGCTTCTGTATGTCTCCTGTATTGATGGATCTCTGAATGGTGTCAGGGAATAGTGGAAGAAATAAGATACTTTCTGGCACCTCTAGCAAGTTGCTGAAGACGATTGCATTCTTGCAGTCCATTTGTCTTCAGCACTGTCTAGAATTCCTGCTGAAACCTGTAGTGATTGTTTTGTAGCAGTGGGCAATAACATGGTTTATTGGAGCAGTTTCATACTTGCTGACTAACCTTCATTTGAATGTTTATGAGGAAATTATGTATTTGTTGTTCATTGCTGCTTGACATTTATCCTTTCTACTCAGGTGGGTGCTGTGTGCTAATCACACAGAGCCTGTTAAAGGTTTCTTAGGCAGATATCTGAGAAGGAAACTGATTGAGACTGAAATAGAAAAGAACATGCGCAATAATGATCTAATCAAAATCATTGACTGGATCCCCAAAACCTGGCATCATCTCAACAGCTTCCTAGAAACTCACAGCTCTTCAGATGTAACCATTGGTGAGTCCATCGGTGGAATGATTTGAAATAAGGATGCAGGCTGAAGATTTTAGAGATCTGTGAAGGATATAAGATCTTTTTTAAAGTTGTTGTCTCTCAATAGGAAGTACAATGTCAGTGTGGGGAAATTGTCTAGTTGCCAACAAGACTGAAATGAAAATGGAATGCTTGATGAGAGAATATGTATTTCCTGGTATTTCTGCCTTGGTTGCTAAAGACTTTCAGGCAAAATATCATAATTTATAAAGTTAAATTTACAAAAAATTACCACAATAGCAACTTTTCTAAGCTTAAATTTTTTCCCTGCCTTCAAACTGCAGTATAATTACAGCAATAAAAATACCTTGACAGTCAGTTCAGCAAACTAGTTAATAGGTGGGAGATACACATGTACCTGAGGTCTTTTAGTGGAATAGCCATATGAGCAAAGAAGTCACCCATTTACATAGCTTTGCCCATAAAACTTGTAAGTTTTCTTCAGGCCTTAAATTGGATAAAGTGACACTAGTTCACTCTTAATAACAGAAGACTGATAGCTCCCTTATTGTAGCCCTGTATAAGTATTCGCTTCACTTGATTTTGCTCCAATACTACTTTTTTTAATTCTGTGAAGATTATTTTCAGTATGTTTCCTAGTTCTACTCTTTTTTAAAACACAACTTGACTTCTCAGGTCCCCGCCTCTTCCTCCCATGCCCTATGGATGTTGATGGCTCCAGAGTGTGGTTCACAGACCTCTGGAACTATTCCCTAGTGCCATACCTTCTGGAAGCTGTGAGAGAAGGACTTCAGGTATGTCATTTGTTTCCCAGCAAATATTTTTATATTAGTTTCATAGGCTTTCTCCAAGCTACTTTTAACCTATGCAGCCAAGAATGAACGTTGTTGTGTTTGCAAGGAGAAAGTCTGTGGAGGGGTTATAGAAATCAACCTTGAACTCCTTTTAACCTGTTGTTACTCTGATGTGTAATTTGGCTTTGTCTGCTCCAGCACTAGCATACCCTGTATTTTATGAAGAGGCATTCTTCTCTGTGTCTGGCGGAAGGTTCTTTTTCCACTGGTTTTAACAGAGCTCTCAGCAATGCTAAATACAGCTCAGATTGCCTCCCTGATTCAAGGCAGTCTCAGCCTTTCCCTACATGGAAGAGCTAATAGCCCTTACACTGGTGCAAGAAAATAGCTTCGATCTGTGCAATTCTCTCCCACACATGTAGGCACACAGGCTTGTGCAGGAAAGCTTGTGGACAAGGATATTTTCACTATTCAGAAAAAAATGTTTACTAGCCTCATCTAACCAAATTGAGATAATATAATCTTTGGCCCTGCTGAATGAGAAGGTCTGTCCCTTTTTGCCAATATGTCTTGCAATCCTGCTTTCATTTCCTGTATTTTTATTTTTCCTTTTTCTTTTCTCTACATGGGCTAAGGCTTCCTCCTGACTGTAATTCTCATCTTGGGTAACAGCCATCAGATCAGAGTGCTTCACGGTTCCCTCTATCCTGTCCTCTCCAGAGAAACAATTGCATTGATTGTTAATGAACTATTATAATTTCTTCTATTTTGATGGGAAGAGGGCTACAGGTAGATTTGCTGTAAATAGCACTGTAAATAGCCATCCCATACAGGTTGATATTTTGAGGTTTCAGACTGTTCTTCATCTTTGAAGCAAACCTAAATCTTTAAATTATTACCCTTTTTTCCCCCCCAACCTTTATTTCGCTTGCTTTCTTTTCCTTTTTTTTTCTTTTTATGCACTACAATTCTGTGTCATCTGAAGAGATGCTCTGTGGAAAGGCAGTGTTTTGCCCCACATGACACAGAAAGAAATTACTGCGCAGTGCAGAGGGGATTGTTATGGACTAGTCAAAAAACTGTGTAAGCAGCTGCGGTTTCTTTATCACCTTGTATTGACATAGTGACATACAGATGCGATGGAGGTTTAGTATCTTGCCTGTTGAATATCTCACACTTTTCTGAAACTGCTTATCGCTCTGGGAATTACAGAGTGTTTATGCTTTGTGCAGAAAACTGCCAAACATCTGATAGAACAGCCACAGTGAGATTAACAGCGCTTGCTTAGACCAGCTATAAAAATGCAGTGATATTCTTCATGCTCATATTTTCCCAAGTATACAGGGTACCTACTTAAATGAAAACTTCAATTCTGGAGCAGAAGATGGCAGCATATAGAAGAAAATACGTTGCTTCATGAGGCGTTCGAATTTTTAGCTGTTTTGGATGGCTTCCATAGAACAAGATTATTAATACTAAACAGAAGTCTTTTACATGATATAATTAGATGTTACTGGAACCAGGGACAGGTAGAAAATGCCTTTGTAGCCTGGTACTTTGCAAACTCACTTGTCAGATGTAGAATTTACAAGCCTTGCTTCAGATTCCAGATGAGATATAATCACTGATAATCTCAGATGAGGGGAAGTGCTGCCTACAGCCTGGAGTTAACCTGCTACCTCCCTGAGCCACATTTCCTCTTGGCTTATTTAGGCAGATCCCTGTTATAGCAGCTACCCTCAGGGCAGAAGGAGTCTGAGTATCTCTGTACATCATATAGGGAAACTTGGCTGCCTAACCTGGAGCTCTGCATTCAGCAAGTGCCTGGGAGCAGGTGTTGCAGTGATAAGCACAACTCATCTCTCTGGCTTTAGCACTAAAATCCTTCACTGTTTCACTCCCTTTAGGAGTGCAGCCCATCTAAATGCTCCATGAGCGTATGGCCTGCCAATGTTACGCCGCTTCTTGCAGGCTTGCCCAAGCCTGTCTGAGCTGGGAGAAATCACAGAAAGACCTGGTAAATGGCTCCCCATCCCCATGTGTCATTGTCACAGTTAAAGGAAATCTGTAAAACAGCAACCAAGGGGCTCTTGGTTAGCATGTTGCTTGTGAACAGCAACATGGAGAAGGATGCATTTTAGTTAGGAAGTTACCACGCCTCCTAAACTTACAGTACTCTAATTCTTCCGTCCTCTGTCCTCCTTCCAGATTCATAAGCCTTTTTGTACTTTGTAGTAGGGAAAACCTATCCTTTGTGAATTTCTTCTCTTAGCTTTGTGAAAGATTTCAGACTTAAGATGGACAGATGTCTGGTTCTGCCATCCTGTTTTGCTAGGAGAAGAGAACAATCTGTACTGGCACTTTTTAATTCACTTCAAACAAAATCCAATTAACCTGAATGTTTTAGATAGGTCTGAGTTAATTTTCACTGATACACCTTAAGCAAATTACCTAAAGTCTCACTTCACATTGTATCAAGAATTTATGGCTCCCACTGTTGCCTACAAGTATCACTAGTTTTGGAGTGCTTCACAACTTGCAGCCACGCTGTGTATTGGAGGAGCGTTAACAGAGATAAGGTCTTTTAAATGTCTTATCATAACCAAGTGCTGAGCACGTCTGAAAGCAACCCAATTACTAAAATGGTTTAGATGTTTTTGATCACTTTTGTCTGCTGTTAAAACTGTTACTGAAAACTCTGTAGGATACTGACCCATGTTATATCCATAATATAGATGTACGGTAAGAGGGCACCGTGGGAGGATCCCTCCAAGTGGGTAGCTGATACCTATCCATGGAGCTCTGCATCTCTACAGCATGAGTGGCCATCGCTACTTCAGTTAAGGCCAGAAGATGTTGGATATGAAGGTTATGCATCAGCAAAGGAAGGAACCACCTCAAAGCACGTTCCACAGACTGATACAGAGGGGGATCCCTTGGTAAGATTTAAACTTTGGGAAAAGGCTTTTCAGTATGTACCTTACAGTCACACTTTAAATTGTACACAGTACAGTAAAAAACTGCCATGTACCTGTTCCAAAATGGGCCTTTAAAATGAATCCTACTATGATATATTTAAAAGGTTGAAAATAAAAAGAAAATCTAGTAGGACAACTACCACCATCATGTTAATATGTTAATAAATTGTTTGCATTTTCCACCTGCCCAGAAATGTATCTAGTCTTCATCATTATCATGTCTGAGTACCACTTTTCAACAGCTTATTATCAGCTTATTCTAAAAACACCTTACCAGGTTGGGCAGTCCTTCATCTGCATTCTACAAATGAAGGCCTGAGAAACTCGCATTATCTAACTTGTCTATCATAGAGAATTTAGTGGAAATGTAAATTAGAAAGCCATCCTCCCATTCCTCAGAACATTTCAAGGTAACTGATGACTGTAGAACAGTCTTAAAGTAAAAGTAATGCAAGTGTGGTGGCATTAAAAGATAAGAGGTTGATTTCCCTCAATGCCATGTATTGTTTTATTTAAATATGATCCCAGACATTTGGGTTTACCATTGCCGCCTCTGATAATGGACTATTAAATTGCATATATTGAACTGCTATTCTTGCATAGTGCTTTCTCTACAGACTGCCTTTATCACAGTTCAAAATAGCATTTTAGAGCACTGTACTTCTGGAATACAGGCAGACCTTGGAAAAGGGAATTTCTCAGAGGAAAATGCATTTTACTCTTATCAGTGCTAAGAAAATGACTCCTCAGTCTCTCCAAAGAGTTTGGTAGCAAAACCTCATTTGATCCCCTGTCTCCCAGTCTGTAAGCTTTGGAGTGATTGTTTGACCCTGTGATTTGGGCTGCCAGTGAGTGTATCCACAGGCTTCCAGTATGCATGCACCATCTCCACTAAGGTGAAAATACTGGGCAGCTTAAGTTCAGTGTTCCCTGCTCCCAGAACACTGTGATCAGAATCTGTGCCTGACTAAATATTAAAACCTGAGAAGTGGGGGGCTTGCTTCTGCCTGCGATGGAGCTCACAGGGAGACTAACCCTACACTTATGGAAACAGGGCATGCCACATGCAGGCTGCATTACACACCCACCACATGTATCCTGTATTTTCAAACATGGATATCTATTAAACCTTCAGCAAAAGCTATCTGCTAGCATTAAAGAGAATTAAAAGCTGTTCAATGCCTAGGGAAAAAAAATTTTTACAAGCTATGCAGGTTGAAACCGTAAGAGATGTAAAGATTCCTGAGCAAACTAGGAAAAGGGGCTTAACACAAAACCACACAAGAATACCTCTTTCTCTTTGGTTTTTCAGTGCCTGCTTTTTTTTTGTAATGACAGTGTATTTGTTCCTTGAAAAACACTAAAGCAGTGTCAACACTGCTTGCAGCCCTGAGCATGATGGCAGAAGCTGATGTTTTATAAATAAAATCCCGATCATTACACAGAGTTAGACATCAAGCATCCAAGTAATTTTTTGGGGGCTTAATGCTGCTTTTTGATGATTTTTCAGATGGGTTTCAGGTTCTAATAATCCCCAAATTATGTGGGGGCTGTCCTCTCCTGGGTAGGAGGATCTGTTGCTGCTTCCCTGCTGAGGTCAGCCCCTCGACAGCAGATGGGACTCTTCTATGAAGCAGCTGGCCTCGGTCCACCCCTCTCTCGCTCTCTCCCCATCTCTCTCTTACAGAGGGGGTATGTTGGTGTGATTATGTTTTCAGTTGCTTTTCCAATGTAGTGTGTCTATGCCATCCAAAAATTATCTGGAAGCTTGACTGTCTCCAAATACGGGCCCAGATGTCCAGCTGTGATATGGCTTCCTTTCCCAGCCCATGTTGCAGCTGCAGCCGGTCTCACCCCTGAATTAAAGAGAGTTATCAGGCAGCTCCATTGTATCCCTCTGGCTCTTTGGACATTTAAACTTCTATTTAAAGACCAGAAGGCAATGAAAAGGGTGCCAGGAGGAGCCACTAACACTCTGCCCTTTCTGAAATCCTTTTGTGTGGTCCCCTCAGCTAGGTACCAGCACACCTCATACAGCAAGGGAGCTTAATTAAATTTTAACACGGTCATTGCAGCATTAAATGAGACGAGATTATGTAAACATTGCTTTCTTCTTTCAGATGAATATGCTAATGAGGCTTCAAGAGGCAGCCAACTATTCGAGCGCACAAAGCTGTGACAGTGATAGCACCAGCCACCATGACGATATTTTGGATTCATCCCTTGAATCAACGCTCTGAAAGGGACAAACCTTGGTGGAGGACGATGGTAAAATCTGTTTCCACTAGACCACTGCCAGTATTAAAGCAGCACGCCGAGGTCCCTGAGTGAGAATGGTGTGTTGTACGTAGGCAGGAGACCTAACTCTGCAAAGTCAGGAAGAAAAATTGAAGTGGAAAGCTTGAATTAGTTTAATTTCAAGGCATTTCAATACCTATGGAGCCAAGTGCGACTCCATTTGTCAACTGGAAAGGGCCCTAGACCAAGGGCATCTAAGCAGATTGCACACGTGTTAGCCAAACTGGAATTTTTATTTTTTTTTTCCTTATTCTCTTTCTCTCTCTCTCTCTCTCTCTCTCTCTGTTTCTCTGTACAAGTTTACAGTGCGACTTCTTCTTCTGGTTTTTTCCTTTAGTTTACCCTGAGGCACTGCATGAACAGATGCGGTCTTCTAATTCTCTTCTAACCTCTGTTGTGCCACATGGTGCTGGTCACAGGACTGCAGTGGTGTTTGCATTGTACGCTACTGCCCATTCCAAAATGAGTCAAAGATGATGATAGTAACTCAGAAAGCACAAACAGTATTGTGCAATCACCAGAAAACATGACTGTGATATGCTGGATAAGTGCCAATTTAATTCTAACTGCCATGGTCACGGTGATGCTCTCCATCAAGTTTTTAGTACACGAGTCACAGATTTTATAAAGTTGTTTTTACCACAAAGGTCTTTTTTAACCACCTGCCCACTCCTTAACAACAGTTTTATACCAATTATTAACCAACACTGATTAAAGGCTTTTTAGGGCTTCATTTGTTTGAGCCTTTTCAGTGAAAGAAGGAACATTTCTTATGGTGCTGTCTCACTGCCTTAAAACAGATTTCTAGAACAGTTTTACAGTTGGTTTAATTCCTAAACCATTGGTAATTTACACTGTTTTTTTCTTCATTTACTAATGAGAAAATGTCAGTTAACACAGTAGCCTCATAACTGTATATCATGATTTTTTAAAGTAATGGATAGGAGAAAGAACAGTTGCTATATAATATTTTTATCTTGTGAATAGATTGCTCTGCCTACCCTCAGAAAAACACAAGGAATCCAAACCCACTTCCACTGCCACCTAAATGCTGAGAAAAATCAGTTCAAATCCATTTGGTCCCATGGAATGGAGTTTTTGAAGGATAGATGTTTTGAATTCTTATCCAGCAGAGCTGGATGCACTTGATGCAGCATGAGCACAAATATATGGGTTTTGTTTTTTTTCCTTTTTCTAGTTTTAGCATGTTGTTTTGATTGCTATTGTTGTACATGAAGAATTCAGCATAAAAGAACACTGAAGCAGTGACGTCCACTGTGGAAGAGGAAGAGTTTATACTGTAAAAGTGGGTTGGTTTTGCACAGTCTACTGGGTGGGTGTTGTAAATATTATAAAAAAAAAAAAAAGAAAAAAAAAGAAAAAGAGAAAAAAAGCCTTGCACAAATCAAATTGAAAACAAACAAACAAAAAAAATTGTATTTTATTCTGTTGGTGTTAAGAGATGTTTCACTTGCTGAGATTTCCTGTATTTTGCAAACAAATACAGAATGCAAACCTTAAAAGCTGTTACTACCCGGTGTGTTTGTCCTGTACTTACAGTTGTTATGACTATGCAGGAGCTATCAATGCTACAGTCAGCATGTTTCAATATCGATATGAAGCCAATACATTCTTGGGGGAAAAAATCTGAAAATGCTTTAAGTGCATACGTCACGGCAGGCTACAACCAGATTGCATTCAAAACTGCTCAGAATAATCGGAAATGCTTTTTTTACCAAAAGAGGCGTCCGGTTGAAATAGGTGCATATAAACAAGAAGGTATCAAAGGGCTTTGGCATTGTGTAGACACTGTACTGTACACCTCCACGGATGTTACCTTCAGGATGTGTATTTGGTGCTATTACCTCCTTGTGGCCGCCCTGTGGTCACTCGCTGTAAAACAAAGATAAATCAATGCAGTTTCCAAATGGCACTGAGCTGCATCACTGAATCTAGAGGTTCCTACACGGTGCTATTGCCCTAATGAAACTCTAGCTGAATTTATGCATGTAGGATTCAGTCAGACCAACATCATGGCCCCCCAGTCTGGATCCATTTCTGATGCAAAATGTCAGCGCGTACACCTTGGCTGACTCCAAGAACTAAAGGAAAGCTGCTCTTTCCTGTACCTGTGCTCTGAGCAAACCTGCAAATCTTTTCCTGCCATGTTTAACACACAAACACACAATATCACATATACAAAACTTCCTGCAATACATCTCAGTGAGTCCACCTAGTTTACAACTCAGAAATTGTTTGTGAAACATTTGTCTGTACACATTTTATATTTTGTACATTTTTGATGTAACATATCATGTAAATAGACAGAAACAGTGAAATAAATCATCTGAAAAGTTTTGTAGTCTTTGTAAAGCCCTAATAATAAGTATTTGGTGTCATCGGACTTAACTGGATGATGTATTTTCTATTGGTTTATTGTTCCTCTAGCTTGTAAACCAGCTTGCGTATATTTTTTTGCAGGTGTGCGCACTGTATCTGTCTAAATTATTACTTTGCCATTAAAGTGGAATTATTTATTGAAAACACAGTCTGGTGTTTTTGCAGTCAGGACCGCTTAACGGTTAGATATTTTTTCAAATATAAAAACATACAAACAAAATGACAAACTGAAGGCTGTAATTTTCTGTATTCAGCAGAACTGATCTCTGTAGAAATGAAATTAAGTACTGTTTCTAGTTCCAGTCATTCGGTATGGTTTTTGAATTACTCTGTCTGTAGTGGGAACAGGTTGTGCTGTTCAGAAACAACTTCACAGTCTCCCCATTCTCAAGATTATCTTCAAATACAAGGCTATTGATTTCAGTGATGGTAAATCTGTACAAAACTGTACAAAAGCATTATGCCTTATTTTCAGACTTAAAGAGCTTAGGGCTACTTCCTCAGCAGGTATACATCTATATGATTTAATAGAATTCAAAGAAAGAAAGTAGAACTTTGTTAGTCAGCTAATCACAGACTTTGAGGCTGGAAAAGATCATTATGACCCTGCAAGTTGTAGCACCTCAGCTATAAGTCTCAGCAGCAGGTCTATAATTTCTCCTGAAATTGTCACATCCCTGGAAAGACCTTTAGACATAACAGTATGGAGTAGAAGATCTAGCACCTTGTTGTCAATGTGGCTAATTATTCACTGGGCTGAGTTGGGTTTTGACGCCTTTATTTGCAGTTTGATCTTATGTATCTTTCTTTTCAAAAGAAAAATACCCCAAACTGTCTTTCATTATGCCTTTTCCTCCTATACTAAAAAGCCAACCACAATCAAAAACATCTTTTACATTTAAGTAATAGTCTTCCTTGCTTTTCTTTTTGATAAAACAAGCAGCTTGCTCATTCATAGCTTTTGATGATAAGGCATGCCTTTCAGACCTCAGCACATTTTTTGCAGGGCTTTCTGACTATTTTTTGATTTCTCAGAGTCCTTTCTGAAGTGTGGGCATGAGAACTGCACACGGTATTCCTGTGATGATTTACTTTTGCTATAAACAGAACTAATATCACCTCCCTACTCCCACTTCATATTTTCCCTGCTTAAGCTTCAGGGCTGACATTCACTCTCTAATTGCATCATCCTACCGCAGGCTCATGTTCAGTTAATTATCTACCAAGATCCTGACTTCTTTTCATGTTGCATCATTTTGAAATACTTTGTCCAATCCTGTCTGTATAAACTATGCTCTTTGTTCCTTAGATGTATGATTGCAAATTTATCTGTATTAAAACAGGATATTCAAATCCTCCCACCCTACCAAACGAGTTCTCTACAATCGGCATCGGTCTGATCGTCCACTCCACCAGCTTCCCTGGCTTCCAAAACCTCCTAACCATCATCTTACTTTGTGTTTCAGTTTGTAGGTAGAGGTAATAAGTAGCATCTTGTCAGGAACAAAACCCTGCAGAAACCTGCTAGGACCCTCCATGAAGATTTATGTTTTACAGCTACACTGTTGTGTCACTTATGTCATGGGTATATTTGTATTCCACTTAAGTCGAGTATAAATATCAGAATGTCACACAAAGCCATGTGTGTATAGTATTATAGGAAATACATGATGAGTTACATGGCTTCTCCATCACTGTAGGTCTCCAAGGATGGATTAGATTAGTTTCTGTTGAAAAAATTACATATGTAGAGCTGATCTTACACAGAAAGGGGTATAGACTAGATGTCTTTACCATTCTCAGTGTGGCTTTCCTACAATTCAGCACTGCAGTCTTTGCACATAATCCATATGCCATTACTTAAGGGAAAAGATATAAAATTTAATTGTCAAACTCACTCTTTGTCTACTGTCTCAGTACATACCTACATGTTAGCCTTCATCTGGAGAACTGCCCAGGTTCCCAGGACAGGAACAGGAACGGGAGAGGGTAGCCTCTGAAAGAAAAATGGGTTTTGCAAAATAGTTGAGACATTGCTCTTGCTTACAAGAACTAATTTTTTAGGCTGTCATTAAGTAGCCACAGTGTTTCTCAGCATGTGCTACTTTTTCTTGATAACTGAATAATGTCACACAAATTAAATGCTACCACTAAGTTTCGCAATGCAAGAGCTACAGATGCACTATCATGGGAGAAATGTATTGCTGTGCAATAATACTGGTAGGAGAAAATAGAATCTGTCATGAAAGATAAATTAACTAAGACCCAGGCCATGTGACCTTGCCTTTCTACACTAAATTGCATTTACTGTTCTTTGTTCAATTGCAACCTTAATCAAAGGTTGGTAAATAATGAGTGAGCACCCTGAATGAAGTAAAGTCCTGTTTTCAGTAACAAATTTCATAAAAGAAATAATGCTTTGCCTCTGTCAGTGTATTTATTTGTTTTGTAAGCAGTTTTTATTAAATCAGATTACATAATTTAGGAAACTCAAATGCATCTTGAAAATTAAATGCAAAAGCTGAAAGAAAAGGCACCCGATAACTGCTATGTAGCAAAATAAAGCATTAACATGGTGACACATAACCAGCACTAATGATTTTATCATGCCATAAGTGAATGGCTCTGAAAGAACAAAGAAGCAAACAAAATACATGCTAGCTGTATGTCCAAACCCAAAGAACTTAGTGAAACTGAACATTCAATACACCTTAAATAAGTCCAGATAATTCCATATATTTACAGGTGCAATGAAAAGACATTCTCAGGCTGAAAAAAGACTCTTCAGCAGTACTGTTAATGCAGGTTACATGTTCTACCCCTGTAAGCTACATACAGTAGAATCATAGAATTGTCTAGGTTGGAAGGGACCTTTAATATCATCTAGTCCAAACATCAACCTAACTCTCATAAAATAAAAAAAAAACCACCAAACTAAAACCATCACTAAACCATGTCACTAAGCAGTATGTCAACCCATCTTTTAAATACTTTTCAGGGATGGTGCCTCAACCACTTCCCTGGGCAGCCCATTCCAATGCTTAATAACCCTTTCAGTGAAGTTTTTCCTGATATCCAATCTCTACCTCCCCTAGCGCAACTTGAGGCCATTTCCTGTTGTCCTTTCACCTGTGACTTGGGAGAAGAGACTGACCCCCACCTCTCTACACCCTCCTTTCAAGTAGTTGTAGAGAGAGCAATAAGGTCTCCCCTCAGCCCCTTTTTCTCTAGGCTGAACAACCCCAGCTCCCTCAGCCTCTTCTCACAAGACTCATTCTCTAGACCTCTCACCAGCTTCATTGCCCTTCTCTGGACCCGCTTCAGCACCTCAGTGTTTTTTTTTGTGATAAGGGGCCCAAAACTGGACACAGTACTCGAGGCAGGGCCTCACCAGAGCCGAGTAAAGGGGGACAATTACCTCCCGAGTCCTACTTGCCATGCTGTTTCTGATACAGGCCAGAATGAGAGATAAAGAAATGTATCTTTTGTACAGCGGTCTCTGAGCTGTACAGAAATAATTGTGTGGCAGAATGAATAATTTAGCTCCACCATTACCACACTCATATAACAGTCATGATCTTTAGTGTCCCCTATCCCTGCTTATCCAGGTCAAGTTAATGGCACTGTATTGGACTAGTGGTTCTGACTCTCAAGTGTGGTTGGGTAAGGTCATGCTGGAGGCAAAAATCCTACATCTTAACTGAACTACCATTACACAGCAAAAACATTTTTCATCTAGAGCAAATAAGAAATCTAAAAGCTATGTAAGAAAACTTTATAGTCTAATTAGTAATTGCTGTGATCAATCTCATTATTAGTTAATGTCTTCGTATTACTGCTTATGTAGTGCCAACGTCTCAAGTACTTTATAAATAGTTTTCTTGTAAAAACTAATTATCTATTCAAGTGTAAAATTATACTGCTTGTTTGAGAGCTGGTTAATATCTTTTTTCAGAATACCAGCCTATTTAAGAAACCACAACCACACTCAGTACATTTCTTCTTTACCTTAAGGGCCTCTGATATTAAAGAGCATGCTTAGTGTTACCTTGTGTTCCAAGCAAGCAATGTTCTTCAGCTTCGGTCCTGAATATAGTGTTAAGCACGTGAAGCACTTACCTAATTTAGATTGCAATTCATTCTTCCATAAACCACTGCCTTTAGAGGATAAGATGGTTAACTAACTGCTGCAAGATTCAGCTGAGCATTGTTTATGTGCTGAATACTACACTCAAGAATTATAATTTGATCGCATGCTTAGACACAGCATTCAGTAGGATACCATATTGCCTGTTGTTCTCTGAAGTGGAATAAAACCTTCAGGCTATGCTGCTAACCAGAATGGAGGGAGTCCTCCTCCTTTTCTGGGGTGGAGCAGCTGCTTGCAATAACACCCATTTGCAGCTGCAGGACAATAGATAGGTTACTCCACCTAGAGGGATACAGATAAGCTGTAGCATATGTGATAGGGTATGCTGGAAGAAACCTTTCATGCTGGAAAAATATCAGTACCATTTAGCTGTTACTATCTATTCCTGTATATCAGAATCAGACAGGTAACTTTATAGTCAGCCATAACATTATCTTGCCAGGTATCAAGATACTTGTGGGTTTTATGAACTACGCAGTAATCAAAATATAAAATAGAGGATTGAAACTCAATATGAACCTTAGAATAAATATCTATGCTTTAAAGATCATGTTATATTGAAACTCTCTGCTTAATGATCAAGGACATACTATGGTAAGCAGAAATTACTCCTATATCCACAGAAACCTCCACACTTGCTCAAGAATGGCAAGTTCTCCTTGTGTCCTTCCTCTGGAGGAGTGGGATAAAGAGTTCATCTGGTTCATTTGCCTATTCTAGTTCACAAAAAATCCTCTTGCTGCTGAGTCTCTCCCCTCAGTTTTGTTAGCAGACCTGCTGAATATGAAACCACAGGTGGTCAGGAAGTTTCCAACTAACAAGGCTATCCTTTGAAGCCAAAATGATGCACCAAAAAATATCAGAGTAAATAAACTTTGGACATACCACAAGCAGAGGGTATTTTTGGCCTTGTTTCCTGCCAGCTGACCAGGCAGCTGCTTCAGAAGTGGGATTACAAAGGTCCACAGCTCTGTTGAAGTTTTGTTCAGCACCCACACCATGAAGCTTCTTGCTGCAGAGCCAAAAAGTCTTGTTGCCGGGCTTCAGCTTGCGTGGCAGCCCTGAACTCTCCCACTGCAGCCAGGGTGGGTAGGGTTTCCTGGCATCTCTCTGGTGCCAGGGAAATACTCACAACTCCCATGGAGGAACACTTCCTAAAGCTCAAGATGATCTAAGAGTTGTTAGGATATGAGGAAGGGGCAAGGGGGAAAAGCAGATGGTTGCTCTGGTCTCTTCTGGACAATATAACAAACCCCCTTCTACTTTCTGGAATAAGAGCATGGAGCATTTCTTTCTAGTGGAATTTTTTAGATAAGCTTTTACTGAAATTATTCCAAACATACACAGGCACACACACAGAGGAATTTCCTGTAAAGGTCATTTTTATATGAAACCAGCTTTGTGGTGTTAACACAAGTTCCTTAGCAGTTCGTTTCAGCTGCAGTGGCAATGTTAGCTGCAGAGTGGGGTCAGATTTGCTTTGCTGAGGCAGACATTGCAGCTTGCTCTGGGAACTACCATTCCCAAAGCAGGGAAGGCACATGCTCAAAGAAGTCCAGCCACTTGGGTGTTAGCCTTTTTTATTTTTTTACCTTGGATCCTTTTTTAGGTAAGAAAACATCCCCTGGCACCATCACAAGCTATTTCTCCCACTCTGCGTTTTGCCCTCTGCCCTTTTGTCATTTAGCATACCCCTTCTTCCTCTTCTGCCTGTCTTGTACATGTTACTCTTCTCACTGCTGGTCCCCTTGACACTCAGGTTGGCTCCCTTTCCCTCACTGGCATGTTTCAGTTGTCCATCTCCTCACTCCCCAGAAGTCTGCTCGGTGCTCAGAGCATGCAAGAACAGCGTCGTGTGCCTGTCTGGCTCTGAAGGCTGAGCATATGCTATCACAGCTGTGCAGTTTGTGGTGACAGTGATCCAGCCAGCAACATCCACTCCCCGTCACTGCCTGAGCACTGGCCGTTCTGCCAACCCCATGGTAAGACTAGTTGCGGCAGCAGGAGAGGACAGCAGGCTCCAGGAAGCTCCATATCTTACCTACGGCAATGTTTGCAGGGAAAAAGCAGAGTGACTTGTGGGGTCATGGCTCCTCAGTGCTCCTGTCCCTTTCTGAGTACCACCCTCTCTGCTGACCGAGAAATAATAAGTGAAAAAAACAACCTTTCACTGCTTGCTTTTTCTTTTTATGACTATGCCAAAATTAAGTAACTTACATTTTGTAGACTAGATAAAGAGCCTGTGGGACATAAAATGGGAGACAGGCAGGTGGCGAGGATATAAGAAAGTGGAAGCCCTCCCACTTCGTTTCCTCAGCTCTCAGACTAAGTCTATTCAAAGGAGTTTTATTCTATTTCCTTACTGTTTGCCAGAGGAAAAAGAGGATATCTGCATTGCCACTTCTGCTACCAATAAAGGTGAATTTTCACTGTAAAAAATATGGTGGAATTTCAATTTAGTTTCAGAAAGAACAAGCAGAAACATCTCATCTTGAAAGGGAACCAAAATCTCATTGGCAATTTGGAAGAAAATTAGAAATAGTCATGTTACTATAGTGATATTTGTTAAGTAGTCATTAGCTCTGGGAAAACACAGCAAACATTTTTCCATAGCTGTCACTGGAGTTACAATAATCAGATAATATTATTTAGTACTTGCTTAGTGCTTTTGAAGTATCATCTTGAAGTACTTTAGAAAGGGCAGGACAAGCATTATTGTTAAGGAATGAATGGGAAAGAAACCTTATTAACAGCAGCGGGATGCAGATGACAATATAGCACAACTTCATGCACAGACCTGTGTCTCAAGATGCTGCTAATGAAGAAAGCCCTACATCTGATTGACATTCCTATTATCTATCATCTTTTATTTGGGAGGGGGGTGTATAAAATACATAGGTTTGGGATATTTTTTGAGCTGTTATCATGTAAGATACTGTTTTCAATAACTGAAAAAGAAGTCAGGAGAGCCTTTTAGACCCTAGAAAATACAAATTTCTAGAAAATACAAATCATGTTATCTGTGAGAATGTGTGCAATCATATGTTTGCACATGGAAAAAGGGAGAGAAAAATAAGTGTTTAACATTTGGGGTTTTTAGAAAAGTGGATTTCATGGGGCTGATGATGTTATCTAAATTATTAAGGAGTCTGAATTGTCTTTTAAATAGTGACTTTGTCTACTAAATTTTAAATAGTAACTAATCTACGTGAGTAGACTTTGTAATTAGTCCTTATAGTCTTTAAATTTGCAGCAGTTTGTGACAGTTTTCCTCAAAATCTATGTGCTAAGGTTTAAATGTGACAAGGGTAAGCGTTTCAGCTTAGGATCTCAACACTATTTATGTCTCTGAACTCCAGGTTTCAGCTTTCCCAGTCATCTGAACTTGGAGGCCTCCATGTCTTGGCAGAGCAGGGATTTCCTTTGTGCCTTTGGGAAGCGGAGAAGATTAATCACCTCCTATACTGTGATCTAATCTTATGTCTGCAAAGGATATTTCCAAGCAAGTGCTAGACATATATTTTTGGATCCTGAATTTTTAGTTTGATAACAGTAATCTTAGATATAACTCGTGTACAGACTAGTCTAGACCAGTCAAAAGACTAGTCCAGCCAAAAGACTCCATTTTATTAGGACATGATTAGACAGACCTTCTGGTAGCAGCAGCTTCTGTAACTCCATTAAACATGCTCAGCCTAGCTTTTCTCAGGAGATGGCAGCAGCAGCATTCCTGAGGTGGCTGCAGTAATTTCCATTTACTTTGGGGGGCATGAGGCGCAAAGCAATAGTTTGCTTCCCCCTGAAAAATCCTCCCTGCAGCCATTCGGAGTGTTATGCTTAGAAATACTAAGTGTTTAACACAACATGAGCAATGATTGAAGTGGTACAGCTAAATAAATATTAGAGTTAGCTAGATATTACTGGAATATTTCTTAGGTAACCTAAAGTGTGTGTTTCCCTTCGAGTCAGTTGAACAAAGGCACTTTAAGCAATGCTGAGGCAGGATAGCACCATTGCATGTCATTGCTACCAACCTCCCTATGAATGTCCCTTCTGTAGATAGTGCAGAGGGCTGAAGAAGGTGAGAACAAGCTGAGAATATTTGTGCAGGGTGGGGAGCAGGATTTCACCTTGCCATGGGAGATGCAGATCAGGTGAGGAAGAAAAGAGCAGAGGGGCAATAATATGACAGAAGCAGTCAGGGAGTTGAGGAGCCTATTTTACTTTTTAACCTATATTTTTTTCTGATGTTATATTGAGAGCACCTGAGCGCTTATGTATAATGATGAACATCTGTTTTGTCCTATTTGCACTGTAACCCTGCCCCCACAGGGATGAGCAGGGGCAGAAGAATGTTTTATTTTCTGAGGACATTTTAATTTGTCTTTCTTTAAATACATGTGGTACTCTGAGACTGAAGAGGTCAGAGGTGGATCTCAGGCAGCAGTTGGGGAGGAGCTCCATCACAGGCCAAGGGTCCCACTGCTGCTGTCATGGGCAGAACCCACCCTGCTTACAGAGATACAGTGCACCAAATGCACAGAGATGTTGAGGACTGTCTTCCTCTCAGAGGTACAATGGCTTTTTTTAATATGGCTTGGACATGGCATCTCAAGCATTTTGATTAAATCAACACGTTTAGCTTTCTTCTAAATGCTATGGAAATCCTGTATGGAATTCAGAGAGAGGTTGGCTACATATGCAGCATCCTGGCTTGCTGACAAAGGTGGCTATATAGCCCCACATTCCCTGGGGTTTTCTAGTTCTGTGGACTTCGTACTGGGATATATTACAGGGCCTTAGTCCAGCTGGCAGGTGAAAAAAGCAGGAATAACATTCGCCCTGTTCTTACCCTTCACTCTCTTTGCCAACCGTAATTTGTGTTGCACTTCAGCCTGCCACTTCTCATCAGTGTTTTGATCACATCCCAGTATGAGATGGTATTGGTGACAATTAATATGACCTGTGACAAAAGATATTCATGAGCTGTATGTGTTATTCACATGTGGTTGCACATGAATCCAGACCATCAGCTTATTCTTCTGAGAGGAAAAAAAACGTAATTAATGCAATTAATGCAATAGCCATTCAAAAATAACCCCAAAAAACAAAGGAGAAAAAAAAACCTAGACACAAAATAATGTTGTGGGGTTTTCCTACACTATTCATCTGCTCTGGTAGGAATCCTAGGGAAACATTTTCCTGCACAGAGGTGATAACTCGTCTCAGATCTATAGCCAGTTTCTTCATACATTTCTGCTGTCTCAAGTAAGTTGCTTTGAGCCAAGAGCAGTGCACAGATACCAAGTGACCCTTGTGGCTGCTGGGTTGCATCAGCCCGGGTTAAATATTCAACACAAGTTGTTGTCATTGTTTCCTCTTACCCATCCAAAGTGGGGCTACACAACCCTCTCCTGCCAAATACCTACAGAGGGTAGAAAAGGACAGGTTTTGTGTAGGCCACAGCAGGAAACATTTAGATTTTACATGTACACACATGGCCTTAAAAAAACAAAATAATAAAATAAAAGGAAGAAGAGAGGAGAAAGGACCTGTGAATAAACCACATTTGCTTCAATGTGCAGAAACTTGAACAGTGTCTAAGTTCCTTATTCACGTGCTTGGGACACCAGGAAGTTGAATAAGGAAGAAAATGTGTATCCTTCAGAGAAGGAATTCTTCCTTTCTTCCCAATGTTCCTAAAAGAGGCAGCTCCTTGGAAGGTCAAGCTAGATGGCTTTTGAGCATATAACATCAATGTGTTTTCTAAGATAATATATTTTACCCCTGTCTAGATTGGGCTTGTCTAGGGCTAAACTTGACACCATGACATTTACTTGGCAGCTGAAGAACTACCGTTTAAGAAGGCCACAGCCAGGACTGTGGTAACAATCATCTGCAGGGCAGAAGGAATGGGAGAGTCTACAACAGCAGAGGTAGTATGTGGGAGCAGCAGTCATTATGTAAAAACTAGGAAGTATTTCTGTTCTGCCTTTCCCATCACACCCTTCTTTTATTTCAAGTGTTGTGGAGAGGTGAGTGGTCTCTGCTTTGTTGTTCCCAGGTGGCACAGCTGGAACCTGTCTGGGTCTAATTCTCTTACTGCAGCTGAGAAACAGAGGTTATTAGTAGCAAAGGAAGGTTTTGGAGAGAGTAGTTTAGAGAAATCTGAAGTACGTTCTATTACAGAGCTGCTTTCAGTTGTCTGGTTATTTTACATTCTTTTCTATCTTTAGAAGTAAAAATGGATCAAGGGAACAAACTGATGTTTTCATGTATCTTCTTCCCACCTAAAGTGGTAAACTGTAAGGTGAGGAAGCTGAGTAGGGTTCAAAACAAGGGTGGTGAGATGCTGGAAGAGCTTGCCAAGGGATGCCATCAGATTTCCATCCTTGGGGATGTTCAAAACTTGAAAAGATATGGCCATGAACAACCAGCTCCAACTGCTAACTTAGACCTGCTTCAAGCAAGGGATCGGACAGCATAACTTTCAGAAGTCAATTCCAACTTTAGTTTTTCTATGATTCTATGTCAACAATAGCAGGTAACATCATCACTTGGATTCTAATGTCTGGAGGTGATGCCCTCAAGACTATGGAGGTGACAAGTTCTTTGGACAATTTAAAAAAAAAGAAAAAAGAAAGGGTACATAATGGCAAATGAAAAATGCATTAGCAAATATAAGTAATTCAGCTTTTAATAAGCATGTGGAATTATTCATACACTTTTTAGGCTCTCAATTAATTGTAAACACTTGGCCATCTGTGAAAAACCTCTGCTTACTTCACAGTGGTTATTCAAATGGCATATGTATTGTTGGGAGATTTCAAGAATGGAATTGAAAATAACACTCGGGGTATTATGTGAATAAATACTTTGCATTCATCTGGCATGATGATGATCCCAATTCAAAAAAGGTAGTAGGAGAAGAAAGAGATTAATGGCATGTGAGTGGCGGTGAGATAGCCAGGGAATTCTTGGGGAAGAAAAGATCAGTAAAAGGGTATAGGTGAATCATAAGCCAGGAACAATAAGAGAGAACAAAATTTTAATGCTTTTAATTTCCTGCTTCTATACTACAAGTATCTCTGCAGGAGATCTGGTGCCCAGTGGAGATGGTCTCCTCCCCTTTTCATCCCCTCCACACACATCACCAAAAGATGGATAGTTAAAGATGATCAGATCTCCTGTTGCCGTGACATGGTACTTTTGCTTTTGTGGCATAGCTGATTTGAAGGGGGGAAAAAAATTTAGTCCAACGTTGATAACGGAAAGGCAGACAGGACTCACACCACCTGTTTTCCCCTGGTGCTTTTGTGTAGTGCTCGACTGGGTAGACTTTGGCAGCAAAAATGAACATTCTTTGACACAGCAGGTGGTTTTAGACACAGTCTTCAACTTCATTTAGCTGTTATCACAGAAAATCAGATTCGCTATGACTTTGTGCATGTAATATTACAGCAGTTCACCTTAATTAGACACAGAAACTAACTTTGGACTCCCTGTTGTCCTTCTGGATAGCAAGATCAGCCAAAAGTCTTGTGTCCAGGCTAAGTATTTGTGATTTTCCTCAACCAGTTTGTTCAGGGTAGGCATGAAGACTCAGTGCAAACTGAACTGACTGCATGCTGACTCTGGCTTGTTAAAAGTTTCACAAATAAATGATAACAACAAAACTGTGGTGGAGATTTACTTGTGCTTGACATAAGTTCATGATATAAAGAATAGTTATCAGTTACTGGACCTATTTTGGCATTCTGCCCACTCTGCAGAAGAGCTTTCACTTCTCAAAAGTCTCTTCCTCAAGCATGTACTCATGCACTGTGACTATGCCGTCTCTTATCTTGCTCATTGAATAGATTCCCAGGATCTTTTTCAAGAACTGTTGCTTTCTCTCCTTCAGGCCGTATCTGGGACCCATTTCTGGTTTATAATCCTCCACCTTGAAATCTGAGTTTTGGAACTAGGCAATCTATTCCAGGCAGTGGCATCACTGCCGGCTTCTAAATCCATACAATTTACCCTGATCAGCATTACCTTGTGTGTGCAACCCTTGTTCACATGTTTTTAAATGTCTGGTATTATTCATGTCACTTTTTATGTGAGGTTGAGGTCCTGTGGAAGGGTCTGGAGTTATTCCTCATTTATTCCTTTTAAAGTTATAAGAATTTTTCAAGTAGTCCAAGCTTGCTAAAAGTCACTGTGATCAGTGTTCACACAATTCTTTTGAAAAATTCTTGCATCTAAGAATTCTGTGTTTTGTAAATTGCTGCTGTTGAATCCCTGCTGTTTAACAAAATCCTAAATTACTCTGGGAAAGAAAGCATTTTATCATCATATGTAAAATTATACTATTTGTCATCTTTTCGTAATGCAGATAGATATGCTTCTATGTTTTGCCTTCTATCTATGATTATTAACAATTCTATCATTTCTGTTAGTTCTTTGTTCTGAATTTTCTTTGTTCAGACTCTGCTTTATGAACTTACAATAAACTCAGACTTTCCTGCAATAGGCTACTTCTCCTCTCCTTGTGCCTTCCTTCTCAGTGTTCCTTCATTCCTTGCTTCTGATTCATATCGGTCAAAATATGAGAAAGATCTTACCTTGTGAATTAATCTATAATACACATACTGGGAGACAAATATTTTTAATTTATATATAGATATATATTCATATGTGTAGATAAATCACACATACATAATACTTTTATATATTATTTTATTTGCATATTTTTCCACTTTGTCTCTTAACCAATTTTTTTCTGCCATTGTTGTTTTCATCTAAGTACGTGGATTGCAGTTTCTGGTGTTGATTTTAAGTTTCCAGTCATGTTCACATAATTCTGTCAAATTACTTTTCTCGAATGATTAATTTCTTCTACTTTCTTTTCAGTTCCAGGAATGCTATTCATTATCAATAAAACTTTTATTTCTCATTCCGTTTACACAAAAACAACATAAAAAGTCATGATTACATCTGTACTGTGTGATCACTTCCACATGACCACGTAGATCACGTGGAGGCCCATTCTGTGATGCCAATATATCACGTATTATTGCTACTTTCTGTCTCTCTGATCCAAACGCTAATTATCTATCAAGATGAGGACTAATACAAAAATCCTTTGTATTAGGATCAACACATTTGACTTAAGACGTGAGTGTATATAGATAGGTTAGTATTGGCAGTGTCATGCACAACAAAAGCCCTTGTGATGCTTTATTCACTCATTATTCCAAGTTATCTGTAGATGTATAAGATGGTGTGTATTCTGTTCTCTAGTCTGATTCTTTAACGTTGAGAAGTGAACAATTACACCTCCAAGTTTTAGAAAAATTGATACCTAAAAACTTAAGACACTGTTTCCGAGATAGGAGACCAGTAAGTTTTAACCCTCTCAAACTTCTGCCCTTCAGCCCACTTAACTCATCTGAAATTGTATCTACCCATTAGTGCTAGTAATGCTAGTCATGCAAATATTCCTGCAATATCGCAATGATACCTACTGGGTGAAATGTATGCTCTTTAATGAGCAATTCTGATTCCTTTTGTTAGTAATCAGATCCCTGATATTGCTCTACAGGAAATTAGAGATTTTTTTTTCTCTCCTCATGTGCTTTGATGTCTTGATTAATTTTGCTCACAAACCTTACTTTGGTACTCGGCCCTTCTCTTCATCTTTTCCATTTTTAGTTAAATACCTTCATATTTTTTTAGCTGGACTGTCCCCTCAGAGCTAAGTTTTCATTACATTGACATAGATTCCAGCCAAATCATGTAACTCCTTTACTTTGTGGAAGGCTAGACAAATGTGCTTGCAAAGGAGAGAACATTAGCTTATACCAAATACATAGGCAAAAAACAAGCAGACCAAAAAGACCCTAGTTTCTCTCTTCAGGTGATAGTGAAAGACAAGTGAATTCCAGCATGAGCACCTACCTATCTGTGCTCTTCCTTCAGCCCACTCCTGAGTTTCTCTAAAACAGTCTGTAGACCATGAAGATGCTATAGTGCAGTGGCATTAGGCACTGTCTTCAGTGCATCCTCATTACTGATTTCACAAACTTATTGAATCTCAAAGTACAGTACAGGCTACACTATAATATAGAGGTACCCAGCCAGCTTTACATGAACTCACTTGGTATTACAGTCTGCAATGGCTGTAGCCCTAGAAGTGTGATTTACTGAAGAAGGAGATAACTAGCTTGCTTTGACTTCTTCGCTTTGACTTTTTTGCTGCCAAGACTCAAGCAAGCCTGGCCTTTTTGTTTTAGGTGTTTTGGTTTTTTTTCTTCTTCTTCTTTTTTTTCTGTCAGCTATGAAAACTGGTTCTGATACTGCAATACCTCACTGCAGACCTGCCAGTAGCTGTACTTAGAGAGTGGCACCTTGTGTCTCTGCCTCAGGGAGATAGTACACCATCTGCTGTCTCCTTGTCCTTTACAGGATGTTCTCTCAATTCCATTTAGGGGAGAAGGCATCACACGAAACTACATTCAGATCTGCAAACTAGTTTTAAACATCCTTGAATCATAAATTGATCCAAATTATTATTTGAAATCTTTTTTTTTTTAACCAAACACTGTAAGATTGACTATTATTTCTTAAATCCTGATTAGTTTTTGGAAAGTCTGTTGAACACGTGGAACTTAAAAACAAAACAAACCTCCCCCCAAACAAGCAACCT
>VXBJ01003090.1:611137-685985 GCA_013400055.1 Nycticryphes semicollaris
CATCCCCCCCCCAAAAAAAAAAAAACCCAACAAACAAAAAAAATCAAAACAACAACAACAGAAAAAAAGTCCACCCAACCCAGTAAACATTCAGTTACACCTAAGTTCAGTCTTGGCCAGAATGTTTTGAAAAACACTGTTTGACTTGTTTGGATAGTTGGACCTCTCTTATACAGGTGTGCTGAATTTTCCTATAGGTCAGAATGGTGCAGATGTGTCTTACTTTCCCATTTCTTTATAGTAACTTTCCTTCCTGTTTGACCAGCTGGCACTCTGCAACATCAGCTGCAGTTGCCATGTCAGTCACCTAATCATCTAAAATCTTAAATGCTTCTGTTTTCCTATTTGTTGACCAGAGCACAGCCACTCATCTCTACCTCCTGGTCCTGGTTTTCTCATTTCCATTAGCTATGAGTCACGGACCTCCCCCTGTCATTCCTCAGTGGCCAGCTCTTTCTCCTTGGAAACTGTGTCTTATCTTAAACTATATCTCATCTCTAATTCTTGTTCTAATTTGTCACTCCTCAGGAACAGCCAGCTTTTTTGCATTTTATATACAGGATGTTTCTTCTGGCTTGTGGTAGGAAAAAACACACGGATCATCTGTTAGCAGTAATAACAACTGTGGGTTTTGATTTTTGAACTCCCTAGTGAATCTAGCTGCTAAACACATTTTTAAAGGAAATATTTGAAAATATATAATAAATCCGCATGCTTTTGCATACAAACCGAGGACCTACTTGGTGTTATGAAGTGTCTCTTCCTTTGGTTGTTCTGTTTTTATAATTCATCAGATGCAATATCTCAAATTAGCCAGCGGCCACTTTTAGAGGAAAAAAACCCTGGGTTAGATAATATCCTGAATTGTAATGTAAGGAAATTTCTACGCTCTGTGTGAAATTCCATAACCTCGACAAGTCATTATACACAAAATATTTTGAAGGGCTTGCCAAATGAATTGTATAGAAAGCATGTACTATAACCGATTTCTTTTTTCAGTCTCTGTCTACGGCAGTAATAAACAGTGGTAACTATGGAAAATACTTTAATAATATAGCTGGATAGAAGTCATTTCATATTGTCATAAATGTTTTTAAGTGATTTCCTGTTTACATAGATTTATTCTATTACAACTTGGAATTAATAATCAGATGAAACAGAAAAGATTTCTTAATAATTACATATTTGATGGGATAAGAATAAATCCTTGAAGATAAGAAAAAACATTGTAAAGGTATTTATGAGAGAATGTAACACAGTTAAGCTTTCAAATCAGTAGAACTACAGAAAGAATAAGGTGAGGTAAGTAAATAGCAGCCAGGATTTAAACTCCCTCTGCACCTCTTTGTATTGCAAAAGCATGATAGCACTGATGTGGAACAGGACTGCCCAGGCTTACTAGTTCTGAGGATCCACCACTCATAAAATTTTAATAACCTTTATAACATGCAGCTTTTCAGAGATAAAGAGCCCGGCTGTAAAATTACAAACAGCTTTTGTGGAGGAAAGGCTAAAAATGCAGAAGAGCATCTGGACTAAGATGACCTAGCAGAAAATACACATGCTCACACCAGAATTAATCAGGAGACATTTTAAAAATCTTGACTTTCAATATATCTTAATTGGGGGAAGAGAGGTTGCTCATAACACTGATCTTCACACAAGCTGATTCCTGCTACGTCCCCCTTTGAAGTACAGAGGTGTTGCTATTAAAGCCATAGTCCTATTTTAGTACTCTAAAGCAACCCCTGCTTCAATTATTCATATGTATTCCATACAAATTGTACTTGAAGGACTTTTGCTCTTGAAAACAGAAGCTTTTTAGGGTAATTTCTTAGCCCTGTCCTTCATGATATATGTATATTCATGATTCTTTAGTGTAGTGTTTTAGACCTATCTGTTGTGATATACGCATCTGCATAGCTTTAATTCAGAAGTAAGAGATTAGAAAACCAGTCATAGCAGTGAGGACAGAGATGAGGAAAAGGTGATTTATTTATTTTTTTGAGAGAAAAAGAGAGAAGCCCCTTGGCAGTGTGGAGGTAATACAGGAGGCAATGTTGAAAGAGAAGACAGACAAGAAGCAGAAGAAAGTATGAGAAGAAAGAAGCAGAGACACTGGTGAAGAGAAATTGGGAAGAGCAAGGCAGCTGATAAAGCATAGTTTTGCACCAAAGATGCAGGTAGGAGCAGTCAAATGGCAGAGGAGAACCTGGTCCCACCACGAACGTGCCTGCCAGCAGAGAAGCTGGAAGGAAAAGGAAGAACAAAGTTGATGTGAGAGGACTGCGCTTGCCAGAGACTCCTGATTGCAGTCTGTTGGCAGACAACATGCCTGCATCGGTGCTAGAAAAGATCAGCCAAGACATAAACTCTTGGGTTTGGTATCAATTCATTGCCTCCCTAAAAGGGCCTGCCTTTCTCTTTCTGTCCCACTGCTTTCAGCATCCTGAAACGCTATGTACTGCTCTCCATATAAAGGCATTTACATAAAAACCTTTTTTTTTTTTTCCTGTTCAGTCTCCTACAGCATGCCAGGTGGCATGGAAGGCAGAACAGTTGCACAAAATGCCCTTTTTATATTAGGCAGCATTTAAATTGCGCTGGTCGTTCGGTGTGGCCCTCTTCCCACTGAAGTCAGTGGGTGCTATTGAGCAAAGGTACCATGATGAGATTAAGCCTTATGCTTTTGAGGCACTGCCCTGTTATAGTCCACACCTCAAATAGCATCTTTTCTCTAACAAACAAGCAGGGATGGATGGGAGCAAGCTGCTTCCCTGGCTGTTTCCTGAAGCACTATTTTATACCCACCGTCTGCCCACCCATCTGTTCAGTCCCTGTTACGAAAACTGAAAACATTCCTGCTTTTAAATGGGTGAAAAATGCCCCAAAAGAGGAATAGGTACTGTGAGATCTACATTAAATGACTGCCATGATTACCCCGATTAAATGAGATGAAACCAGGAAACTAGGAAGATTTTTATTTGTTGAAGGATACAGTCTTTTCTGAGCATTTGGTGAAAGCAGCACATTTTGACAAGGATTTATCAAAAAGCCAGCGATCAGCTCTGGTGCCACTCAGTCTACGTTTATGGGCTCCTAGGCTAATCTTGAAGTGTTTAGTGGAGCAAAACTGCTGGCTGAGGCCTCTCTGGAGCCTTTGCCAACAGAGTGAGCTGCAGAGACAAAAGCTGGGTCCACAGAGCAGCCACAGATGTTAGGAAGCCACCAGCCCTGGGGAGCACTTCACAGCCCAACTCTGTGTTGTGGTACCATCACTCATGGGGTAGCTCTGATCCTCTATGGATCTGGCTTTAGCAACAGGTAAAGCTTTGGAGCTCGTGACCAGGCTCTGGCTCCCCTTGAGGATAGCAGGTTGGTCTTTTCCTAACCTGAGGAAACAAGAACAAGCCACTGCTCAGAAGGGGCGATGAGGGACAGAGGGAGAGCTGCTGCCATGGGAGACCCTTCCCAGACTCCCAGGCAAGCCTCAGTGGCGAGCGATATGTCTTGGTGACCCAGGGTGATGTCTGCTTTGCTGTATTGTTTGGGGCTCTCTGCATGAAGGGAGGACCACTCTTTGCAATGACTGAGGCCAGTGCCTTTGAAAAGGCGTCTTCAGAAAAGGCAGCAGACGATGGCAAAGATCCCCTCTCAGCGAGGCTGTGGTCATTCCGTAAGCTGAGAAAGGAGAGACGCTTTCAGGTCAGAAAGCGGGAAAGGGATTTTCTACAGCAGGCGGATAAGGAGATCCATTAGGAAGCTCCTTGAAATGATGACGTAAGGCTACTTGGCGTTGTGCCACAGTTTAGAGAGGCATATTGAGCTGGCAAATACTCAGCGAATATTCCTCGGGAGGGGAGGGAACTGACTTGCTTTTAGATACAGTCATAAAGATCACCTTTAAAAAATCCAGATTCCTAACCTGAAGTCTTACTGCTGCCTTTGCAAGTGGCTGGTGAATAAGTTTTGTGACAACTGCAAAGAGAAAACCATAGGAGGAACTAGGTCTGGCTATGCATGGAGAGTAGCTCATTATGCTTTATGGCCCCTTATTTTTGGTCTTCTGGTAATTGATCAGTTTATTCATTGGCTGTTCAGGAAGGGGAAAAAAAAAGGTAGACTGAAGGCCCTCCCTCTGACAGGACAGGACACTGCTGCTGCGGCCACCTTGGCTTGTGCACAGGTGAAGGTGTATGGAGACAAAGAAGTGCTTGTGTGAAAACAGATCCAGCTGGAAAACAGCCTCTGGAAATTATGTAGTTCAGAGCTGTATTTGCCTTATTATAAAAGTAGCCAAGTTCAAGCAATATCTATCTCATACGACATCTTTATAGAGGATCTAAAGTCTTAGATGGAGACCTGCTACTAGTCACAACTGTTCATTTTCATTTAAGAAAAAAAAAAGAAAAAAAGATACTTGCTGTTTGACAGAGTAGGCTGGTGCTGAACTTCATCTTTTCCTGACTTTTTATAAAGCCAAGACAGCTCAGCACCCTGGCTGTTTTTCATGCCATGACTAATGCCAGCTAGTTTCACTGAAATCAAGGTTTATGAAAGAGTCTCTTCAAACCTTTGCATTTGAAGCTTACGGCTTAGGCTCATATCTGAGGAAAAGGAGTCATGCATAACACGGAAATAAATTTTAGCTTGAATTACTGAATGTGGATTCTGATTCCAATAAAGACTAAGTCACTGGGATTTGGGATATTTCTAAATATGAGTTTCAAATCAAACTTCTTTCCCTATGTTGACGATATTTTCCACACAGAAAGCATCCTGCTGCAATAAAGAACAGGCTCAACAGCAAACAAAGTGTTGCAACAAAGACTAGTCTTTTACACTAGACTTGTCTCCAATTAGAAAAATACATATTAGAAACTACTGAGCAGCTGCAGTGAGCAGGAAGAGATTTAGACACGTTTCTAACTGAGAGAATATTGTCTGCTGTAAAATTTGGGGTGGAAGAAGGTTGAATACTGCTTCTAGTACAAACGGTGCTAATATGCACCTTAAAGGATTTATCCAACAACAATTTCGCTCAATTTTTGCCTTTTATAGACTACAAGTTCCACTCTGTGCAGGGCAGAAGTCAGCTTGCAAATTGTGGAGTTGAATGTTGGGAACTGTAGTCTGTGCACAATGCAGCTCCATATTAAAGATTATAAGAGAAGAGTTGTTTTCTGCCTGCAGACTGCAATACTTCTGACAATTTCTAACATTCAGTTTGCTTAATATTACAGTCTTCTGATGTTCAGTTAAAAGTGAACATTATTCTGCAATTTGAACAGAAAGTATTTTACAAAAGCAGGTAAAATAATAGAGCGTTTCTTAAGTGATGGGAGAACTTTTATAAAATTAATTTCTTGACAGGGGAGCAAAAAGAGATGGAATAAGACAGACTACTCTTAAACTCTGTGTAAAGAGCTTATGGAATACATGGTTCAGCCAAAGGTATTTATTATTTTCTAAACTCAAATATCCCTGCAATTCTTTCTGACCTTACAGAAATATAGATGGCCCAAAGGTGCTCCAAGTACTAGAACAGGGGAAAAAATAGTGGGGATTTGGGGAATCAGAGCCTGTTTTGCTGTTTCTCATTGCTATTTGGATGCTGAAGTCAGGGTGTCCTCAGTACTGTTGTCCCAGGAGGTCAGGTTGGTGTGTGCCAGAGGGAGCAGGACCCTGGCTCCCTGACGCTGAGGGCAGTCCTTCTGCCGCCTCTTTTCTTCACAGACCCGCATGAAACTACTGCTCATACCCAAGTCCCACATGGCTTGTGTAATCTGTTGATATTGGAGCTCGGCAGTCATTCCAGACCCGGAGGCATGGAGTTTCAGGCCCAGGCTCTGGGGTGCATTATGGGCTAAATGAGATCTTGCACTCTGTGGCTAACACTGTAATTGCCATTGTCAGCACTGCAAGGCTGCAGCTACCATCCATCTCCAGTAGATATAAATATATATGAAGAAAGAAGTAAAGAAAATCTTAATGTGCATAGAGGGAAAAAAAAAAAAAAAAAAGAGTAGCTGGAAGTCTTTAAAGAAAGATGTATATTAAGATAGGAGCTCCCAACTCCCACAGCAAATAACAGGTTTTCAAGAGGGTTTTCTTTTCTCTTGTGTTGGCAGCCACTTTGTTAGATAATTGCTGTGTTCCAGCCAAGTGATACTGCTACACAGCTTCTGGAGATTGTCTGGTGCTTATTAGGGCAGGGAGTTTGTCCATTTTATAAGTGTTACAGACAAAATAATAGGAAACTTCTAGCATTTTGTTTTTACTGCTGTGCATACTATTGGGACTCAGAAGTCAGCTTTTCTGGTGACATTTTTGTTTTCTAGTATCTAGCCCAAGTGATTGTGTTAGAGATGTATTTATTTTCTTCTGAAAGAGAAGGGTTCATTAATTTGTCTTTGTTATACTTATTAAGATAGAATTTCTTTATTAAGAATGGAGGGAAGGGAAGAAGCAGTGAAGTAGTTTTCTTCTAGACTAGGGGACTATGCAAGCAAGTAAGGAAATAAAGAGTTTTTTCTTCTTCTCACTGCTCTGCTGCTACTTATAATTGAGGTGGAGGAGTACAGTCTACCTTCTTTGCTCAAACTCTCTGAGTGGTTTTATAGGCAGCATGTAGTGTGGAGGAGGACAGGCCATACGATGTGTTTGCCAAGTTGAGAAATGAAATTAAAGAACAAAACAAGTTGCAGTGTTTTGCCACAGCCTCCTAATAACTCCATGACACAGTGGAGAGGGGCTAGTCCAGTATCTCTTCTAAGACTATTTTAATCATCTGGTCCAAATGCCAAAATAAATCTCTACCAATTTGCCAACAACCTTGTTTAAATGCAAGCAGTGCTTAGGTTGCTCAGCAGAATGATTTAGAAGACCATAGGGTGAGGCAATTTTGTCACTTTTTTGCAATTATGACAAAGTCTGGTAGGGCAGCTCTATACCCTGACAGGATGCTGAGGGTGTTAGGTCTTATTAGGTTCCTAATCCATCCCTTAAAGTGCATTAGAGCAGAATTTCTTTCACTGCAGTGAATCACTGGGACAACAGTCTGGATTCAGCCAGGCAAGGTACACCTGAGATTTTTGTCTTCTTGTCTCAAGGTCAGATCCTAAGTCCTCATCTAACATATGCCAGCATGATCTTCCCTTGTCTGGTTACATAAGGTCACCTGAGAACCCCTTTTATAATATGACATGTGGTAGATGACGGTCAGTGGCTTCTTAACACGGTTTGTAGACTAAAGAGTTAGGGATTTAGTAGGGGAAAGGATCTAAACTTCATCTTTGAGTATATTTTTCTGAAAATGGAAGGTATTGCTTTATCCTAATGTAGAAAACCAGCCAAAGTAACTTCCTTCCGATGATAGGTCATTAAAGCTATGATGTCTAATGTTAAGCTAGCTTCTATTGACTCCTTTTATAGAAACAAGTTCTTCTAGACAGCGATTCATCTCATCTGAAGAAAGACATCTAAGGTAGGTCAAATGAATTGCTCTTTACAGGCTTCTATTTTTTTTTCCTTGACTATAAAGGGAGATTGGAATGACTAACTCTGGTTCCTGAAAGTGAAATGTCTAAGCCAAGGGGAGAGGAATTTTGCTTGAAACAGTGAGCCAGAGAAAGGTCTGTGGCTAGGAAGTGTTATAAACCTTGCCAGGAGACACACCTCACCAGTGTAAATGCTCAGTGTGTATACAATTAATATTTTTTTGGGGGGGGAGGGGAGAGGGGTTGATATGTTAGTAATTCCTTAGTATTAAGTTACTGTTTCTCTGTTTCTCTGGCTTTATGGTGCCCACATTTTTCTCTCTGCATTCTTGGATGACTTCCTTTCCTGTCTAACAGCTCTTGTTCTTCCTTCTCCCCGGCTCTTCCTTTATTAGGTTTCTCCTGACCATCTCTATCTCTCGACCTCATTCACAGACAGGAAGTGAGAGGAACCCCATAGGTTCTGTCTAATACAGAACTGTGTGAGCTCACAGTTCATTACATGCTGCAGGGTCCTATGGAACTATAATTGCACAGAGGAGGTTCTGGGGGTCTGAGCACTGTGAGTTATCCTTGGCATTGATGGCAGGGCTCCTGCATGCAAGATTACCTTCTTTCATTCCTTGTCTGATTGTGGTTTTTGTGTCCCATTTTTCTGTCAAAGGGAACTATACCAGTTTCCTGCTTCTGCAGATGGAAGTGGCTTCCTGGGAAACTGGCAAAGCCTGCTCTGAACCAGGGAGAAGCCAAGTCTGTTCAGGAGGGAGGCAACAGAGACTGCTGCAGGCACATTTTTTTTTCAGACTAGAGACTCTTCAAGGCAGCCACTGCTCAGAGGCAGGTATTTCCATTTTACTGTAACAGCTTCTTTGGAAGAGTTCTAGGGAGAGAAGCCTGGTTGTAATTTCACCTGCAAGTCCATATAGGAGCCACTGTACCTACTGGAACACCCATTCCATATGGGTTCTGCATATTCATTGCACAGACCCCAGGAACATCTTCCTCAAGGTCATCTCTCTTATTTTTAAAGTAATCTCTTCTAATATCCTGAGTACTAATGTTACTGTACTTAATATTCCCTGATTTAACCTATTTGTCACCCCTACCAGAGTCCCACGTTTAAAACAAATCAGAATGTAGTGTTTTCTCCCTAAAACAACAGATAAAAAGTGAATGAGAGAGAAAAGGTCTTATTATGTTCCCTGCAATACATCTGTAGAAGTGTTCTGTATAAGTCCTTCGAGAGATTAAATGGATGATAGTTGTATTAAGTTTTAAGTGATGATGCCTTCTAAGAGGTAATACAGTTGTGAGAGAGCCAGATGTTTCTGGTGTGTAAATTGCTATCATTTCATTGACCACTACTCAGCTTCACAAGCTCACACAACCTGAAGATTAGGTCCATGGGGTCTCACTGAACCTTCACAGTTCACTGTAAATGAATCCTGCTGTATTTAAGAATGGCATTAGGGAGAAATAAGTAATTTATTGAAGTGGGAGCAACATTTTTATAATTTTCAACTTTTGGTTTCTCTGTTATTCCCCAGTCCATTAGTTGATCTTTTTTCTTGTCTCTGTCTTTGTTCAGTGGCATTAATTTTGCTTATTTACAAAAGTCATACTGGAAGATGTTGAAATAGAGGGAAGTGTCTCATGCATAACATAGTTTTATTATTTGTTACAACTGAAAAACAGTCTCTTATTGCTTGTTTGTGTCATATTAGCTCTTACAACCTTAACTAGGTCAGGGCCCCACTGTACTGGAGGGGTATGCCATAAAAGAGAGTCCCTGAAGCAAAGGACTTAAAACTGTAGAGATAAGAAACGGCAACTGAGGGAAACAAAAGAACAGGGAGGACATGAAAAGGTCTAGATAGGCATGAAAAACAGACTCTAATTTCTATCTGCACAATTCCTGGGTGTATTAAGCCGATCAGTAGCAATGATAGCACCTCTGTTATTTGCTCTTCCAGTAAGGCTAGGCTGAACAGAATTTAAATTTCAGAGCACTGCATGCTAATTGTATTTGTATTACCCACTTGCCTTTTTTCCTGATTTTCAGATGCTTTGTCACAGACTTTGTATTAATTAAAGCTTTTGGCTGAATGGGATTGTTGGACCCGGACAAACTGAAATTAAAAGATCAGCCTCGTTCCACAACATCAAGGAAGCCAAGGCCAATTGCTTGGATAATGACCTGCAGAGTAAGGTCCTCCCACCGTTATGGTATGTGAGTTGATCCTTTTACCTCCTGCCAGGCACCAATAGATCTATCAGCAGCCAGCCTAAAGCCATGATAACCTCAAAGGCACTTTCCATGACTGGTGTGTCACTACAATGTGGTTGCTCCTTCTGCCATGAGATACATAGTGCTCCATGGTTTTAGTGAATGCAAATAGCATACCTTTAAAAGCAGTGCAATAATGAAGAGATGTGGATGGGACACCACAATTGCCAGATTATTTAATTTCTTAAAGTTTACTGGGGAGAGGGCAGAATTAGACTGTACATAATTAACCCCAGTTTAACATCCAGGAAGATTTCTCCAGAATCTCTCCTCATACTCATTGATGCCACCTGCTATTTCCATTATTTATTTCAATAACCAGCATATTTCACATAGTCATACTTCCTGCTACCCATTTTCCTCATCATTAACTTCACAAACTTCTACTCTGCATGTTTCTAGTACCAAAATTATTTAGGTCCTGATCTTAAGAGGTTACTATGTAGTCCAGCAATGTTCTGAAAGAAAAGAGATTACAAGCAAGTATAAGAATTAGCACCACAAGCCTTAGAAAATGTAGTACCTAACATATGAGAACACTAAGGTCAAAGGAGTTTTAAGGTGACAAAGGAGCATGATACCAACTGTATCTCCATGGGTTTGCATCTCAACTAGCAGGTGAGATGACATGATCTGTCCAAATTTGTGGTGTACCCTGTGACATCGTCAAAAGTCCATGCTGGCCACCTTCTTTACCTTCTTAGCCCAGCCCAGTTTGCAGATAGATTACCTTCTTACACCAACACAGTCAAACTGAACTGTATTTCAGGGGACAACAAACTAGCTCTTCTATTTGCTCTGCAGAGTATTTGTGTCTTTTCTATCATTACAGCTTTTTAACTTGTTTGTATATAAATGCTTATGTCTCCCATCAGTATCTTTGGTAGCAGGCAGTTCTTTATGGAATTTGAATTTACCAGGTTATAACATCTACTGATGTCAATGCTTCTTGGCTGAAGAAAATACATCTTAATTTGTAGTTTTGACACAACTGGAGATTCATGGAAGCAAGAAAGCTAAGGAAGCATGTTCCTTGTGAATAAATAACTGAATCACCCAGACAGATCTTCATATCATGTAAAACCAAATAATTTTATTTTTCCTTTGCTAATAAATCAATACTTATTTTATCTGATGCTGCAGAATTCAGTAGTCACATATTTACATTTTGAAAAAACATCAGGAACTAAACCAATTCCTCTCTTGAGCTCTGCAGAAGGTTTGTTTCCTTTTTATACATTTTTAGGAATGTATAGCCATACATACTTCTTGACTGAAGTTAATTTTCCTGCTTTAAGATATGTGAAATGTTCACTTCTAGAAGTTTAGTATGCCTATACAGCTATATGTTTAAGCATGTAAAAATATGACACATTTCTCTAGCAGTAGGACAATATTCCATTTACATTTCCATTCAGTAAGGCTTCTTTTCTCTGAGGTTTCTTCAAGATATTTCTAGGGATATCTCTAGAACTATCAGCAAATTCTTACATAATGAAAGTGTTTTTGCAATATCATACTGTAGGAAAGAGATAAATATAAAATAAAACCTGATACCACCCTAAAATTGAATAGCCAGATCTTGAGTTTCCTTAGAGAGGATAAATTTTTCTTCTTAAAGGAAAAAATTCTTGTCCTTTTTTCTGGGAACCATGGTACATCTTCACCTCGTGTTTGATTTAGCTCTACTACCTTACAGAAGTTGGTCCTAATCCTTGTGCAAAATGGGAAGAGGAATGAAGTCTGTCTGCAAACAGACTGTGTGAAATATGCTTAGAAAAGTAGAAAAGTCTTGCAGTTCCCTTGGATAAAGAATTACTCTGAGTACTCTGAGATGTACAAGTCATTCTAATTCCATGCCCAATTTAAACTATAATGCAGTTGAAAAAATCCTTTGTATTTCTTGTATTCTTGTAGGCAAACTAAAATACCCCAAGAAGAATTCAAATCTCAAATCTTCTGTTTCAGAAGTAATGCACCAAGATAACTAATTTTCTATTTAATTATTTATTATTTTCTAGGTCATTCAAATGGGCAACATGGGCATTATCAAATCTATGTGGACATAAATGTTTTGAATTCATGCTTGGATGGTAACCATAGTCATTAACATGCTGTATTACTTGGCTGCAATAGTGGGATTATAACAAAAATCACTGATAAGTGATGTCAGGGCAGACTTTATTAATGTAAGAACCAGGAACAGAATAGTTAGTGGATGCTTGTAATAATGATAATTATAGTAGAAAATCCTCCCCTCAAAAGTTCTGTGCTACTTTCTTCATTGTCAATGTGCTTCTCAGATACCCGCTCATGGATGACTGTTTCAAAGTGTGCTTTCTCTATGGAAAGGTAAACCAATTTACCTGTTAAAATTTTTGTGCAGCAATTCCCTTTCCATTTAGATGCAATAAATTCTGAAACTGTTCACATGAGTTCACATAGGCCCTATTAGTCAGAAAATTGTGAGATATGCCATGCATATACTCAGAAATATCCTGGGATGCATGTTAAAGTCTAGTGACTGGTGAACTGTACTGCTTCTGCTTCCAAAATGCACACTTTTGGCACATAAGGGTTCAATCAACAAGTGAATGACAATAACATACACTCACCAAAAGACTAACATCATTTGGTATCATCAGAGCAAATTCCATCTTGGTTAGATTTTCTCTTTTACTCCTGATTCTAGCCTTCTATCAGCCTATCACAGCGTAAAAATTATACACATGGTCTTTCAGGCTTTATTATTTAGGAAAGGCTTAAGAGGAAATTCAAATCTGGCCTTTTGTTTGGAGAATGATCAGGACAGGGTTTACTTCATTCTCACCTACTTAGGGGCTCTTTGAGAGCATTTTGTCTCAGTATTCAGGAGATTTACATTAGTCAATATACAGACAAATGGAAAAGCAGAGGATTTCAGTAACTTTTCCCTGACCCTCCAAAAAAGATGGATTCTTCTGCAAAGCTTTAGAATATCCAGTTTTCCCAAGAATTCAGATAAAGGCTCAGGAACAAATTCCAACACAATCACAGGTATGTCTTTTGAGACTAAGCCATTGCTGTCTCAGTGTTACAAACATCAAAGCTTGTATGAGAGAAAAACCTGTATAAAAAAAAAAAAAAAGAGAAAAAGTTTTGGGCTGATAAAATGATAAATTTCTTCTACAGAAAATTGAATCCTTAACTATTGATTTTTCCAGAGCCGAAAATTTCCAGAGATCATGTTTCCTTTCAAGAGGTACAAGCATGTACCTGCCTTTCAGCGCTTTGTGCAAGTAGGCTTGTGAGCTACAAGGCATTTTCCCTAGTGAGAGACTGGCTTCTCTCACTCTCCAGGATCTCTGCCTAATGGAGGTATTTGTCTTCCTCTGGGGGGAGAATACCATCACTCCATTAGAAGTGAAGTCAAACAATTGATAAAGGCTTGGCATTTCAGAGCATGAGTAATGCTCATGGCAAAGGTTGCCACATTTGGGCTGTTACTAACATTTCCTGAGGCAGTAACCCTACTGGATATGGGAAATCCTCTAGAAGTATGTTCTCCCCCTTTAATTGTAAAATAAACGGTGAATTAAACAGTTCCATGCTGTGTACCAAAACTGTAGGAACTGTACTGTTAAATCATCAAGATTTTAAATCTTTCAGCAGGGAACAGGGTGCAGTCATACACTGCTGGAAAGCTGTACTGCTGGTGGATGGGGCTGCGGACGGGTGCTAGGAGCTGGACTCAAAGCAGCTCTGCCTCAAGGGTTTTTTGTCTGAAGCCTGTGACAGGGCTGCACTTTGCTGGACTTTCTTCTGTAATCGCAATTTTAAAGTGACATCAGGGGACAAATAAACAAGCAGTCCTCACAGTGTGAAGTCTTGCCATTACTTTACTTAATGAGGGCGTCTGCATGTGAAGTACCTGCATGTGTCTAACTGGTAAATCTTGTTCTCCTCCTCAGAGGGAAGCTCAGCTCTGGAGCAGGGGAAAAAAGGCAAGTGGTATCACCCAACACCTATGTTCTTCCTCTCTTTTTTTTTTTTCTCCCCTTTTTTTTTCCTCTTTCTATATTTTTTTTTCTTTAGTTCAAGAAATGAGTAAATGGCATGTACCTTAAACACAGCCTGTTTATAGAACAGTGACCTTAAGAGCTTTAAATGACTACATTGTTTAATGTGAAGGAAAAGAATACCACAGATCAGTGGAAATGTCAGCAGTATTTTTAATGAATCAAGTTTGTTTTAATCGATATCCAAGTCTTCTTTCCATTGCCCTGAGATTGTCGTGCTTTGCAAAGAGATAATAGTAAATGTCATGTTCTGAAAAAACGGTGGCTTTGTTGCTGTAAATCAATGGAAGCATTGTTCTACTAGATGTGACACAAGTGACAGAAACACCATATTTCTGAGAAATTACTATTTCCATACCCTGTTTAGAAACGGGTACTGGGGAGTGTTGCTTAGAGCCTCAGCACTCTGATCTCAGATAGACCCTGCAATGGCTGAGACAAATATGGGAAAACACATGCAGGACATCAGAGACTGAATCTGAGGGGAGAAATACCTGAACCAGTCCAGCAGATATAGAGGTCATTTTTGTCTGTAGCTCTGTACGGTGAGTTTTGCTGTCCAGTGGAGAGATTAGCTCACATAAGAGCTGAGAAATAAGCTTATTTCTTTTCTACATCTAGGTGAAATCTGAAACTGCAGAACTATATCACAGAGTTTTCCTGTATAGCCAACCAAAGCTGATCTGTAAGGGAAAGTCTCTTTGCCTTTCCAGGTTTTCTTTTTTTTTTTTTTTTTATCCCTAGCCTTTACAAGAAGAGCTGTTACTTGTTTGTTTGTTTGTTTTTATAGGTCATTCTGTCATGCTCTTCTGGGGTATAGTAAGGAGTAAGAGCCTGTAAATTTAATAGCCAAGCATACAGATGTCTGACTTCATAAACTCAGTTGAGCACTGGCCCTGCCAGTGAAGTAAATGAGAGAAGTGGTCTGTCACCTCGTTCAAAACAACATCTAGTGACAAGAATTCATTACTTTAATGCCCAAAGCAGCCAAAAGTATGCTAAAGTATAAGCTACAATATATTGCACTTATTCTGGACCTTGAGACTCAGGCAATTTTGATTTTACATTTACTTTCTCAGCCCTAACTTTATACCTCTGTAATTTACACAGTAGTGTGGAATTTGTATGGGCAGCACATGTCTAAGTTTGTGCTCCAGAAGCTTTATCAGCTTTATAAGCCCTTGGAGTGAGCACCTCTCAATGTCATAGCTATGTCCTTTGATTAACACCCTGCAGGCATGTTGCTGTGTGCCACTGGACCATTCAGGAGGTGGCAAACTGGTTGCTGTTAGCTGCCTCTCTCTTCTCCTTTTAGAGGTAACACCTCTTCTTCTGTTTTCTCCTTGTGCTCAAGACACTGCCCCAGCAGAATTACCCTCTCTTGCTTGAGGCCTTTCTAAGAACCCTTTACCTCATGTCTTATTGTCATATATTTATGAAACCAGCATTCCCTCTTCTTGCCAACTTGAACGTACAACAATGCTGTTTGTGCCAAAAAAAAAAAAAAAAAAATAAAAATCATCCCATTAGGAGTCAAAACTTACAGAAGGATGGAAAAACCCAGAGAACAGTAATGGAAAATGGTATCTGTGTGTACTGGATGACTGCTATTCCCTAGGAAACAGGCCAGTGGTTTGATGTTCTTGACCAATTCTTCAAATTTCTGTGATGGTCTGTACTGACACCAATACCAAAAGCCCCCAAGTAAGGGGGAGCCTGGGGCTGAGAGAGATTGGCTGTGAGGCAGCTTCTTGTCTGTGCTGAACCAAGATCTGTAATGTTAGCTTTTAAATTTAGCTCTATTTGAACGGAATTTTCTGTCTTCTCTTATTGTCTTTTGAAGATAGCTTCTGTTTCACTGCAGTGGAAGGATAATAAGGACCCCAGGCAATGCAGCTTTTGCTGACCTATTTCTTTAAGTGTAGGACTGGCATAAATTCTGGGATGGGATAGGAAAACATTCCTTTAAAATTCTGCTGAAAAGACCCAGGATCCACCACAGACTGCATGTTTTGCATCCTTGTTTGCTAGCAGACATATACTACTGACATGGCTGGTACCCATCAAAAGAAAGCTTTGTAAAGGTGGTTTTCTGATTTGTCAGTATCATAATAAATAGCATGTGTCTGGGAAGCTTATTAAATGGATGAGTTTATAAGACTCTAGATAGGAAAAAAGGCAGAATGATGACTACATCGCAAGACTGGAAAACTTAATTCCTGTGTTTTATACAGAGATTGCAGAATTTGAAGGCAAAACTTCAGGAGTTTGAATCTCACCGCAAAATGTACAGAGTCTCCTGATTAAATGAAAGGAGCTTTTTATTTGCTCTTGAATTATGAAGGCTGTTAAGCTAAGAGGTCTCTTAGCTATGAGGATAACTATGGCATTGTAGACCAAACCCTGACCTTTCCTTCTGCTTTACTTTGGATGTTCTGATTAAATAAGCACTCTGGGGTCGTACCTAGGGCTTGGTTCTTTGGGTGGTGAGGGTGAAGCATTCCTACTCATAGACTTTCTTGGTCTACATAACCCCAAAGTGGCTTATAGCTATCTTTTCCTGCCAGCTCCATCACTTGGGAGAACCAGGCTTGTGCTGTCACACTTCATTTCAGGCATGGCTGAATTCCACTGTATTCTTAGACACCTCTTGCTCTGTTGCATATTAACACCATGTGTCCAGGGCAATTGCAAATAAAGTATGTAAAACTTCCTCGATTAGCTTGTTTCAGTCATGAAAAGAAAAATACCTTTATGGTAGAATAAGCATGATGGCCTGCACTTTGTTATACTGTAAGTAAAGCATAAATACCGCCTTGTACGTCTGCAAGTTGATTCCCTCTTTCTGGTGGACCCATACATAGACTGAGAAATGACTGCAGCGAAGGATTTTAGGAAAGGTTATGTCTAATTTTTTTTTTTTTTTTGCATTTACTGTGAATTATATATATGACATAATAGAAAACTGGCTTGTCCTTGCACACTTGCAAAGAACTGTTAGACTACTGAAGTAAGAAAAAACAAATTACTAGCACTCCATGAAAGGATAAACATGCTGAGGTGCCCTCTGTGATATAATTCCTTTTGGATGTGTTAGATGTTTTGCTGCATGCATTTGCTCTGAGCGTGCCCTCTGAATAGCTTTTCTGTCAGCAAGTCCCATCATGTTTATAGGAAGCTCTATTAAGGGTTCTGGGGAAGCTAAGAAATTTATTTGCTTCAAGCATAACGCAAGGGAACTTGTTAAAGCAAAGTAATTCCTATGCTACTACAGTATGCAAAACATGACTGCAAGATTACAGTTGGGTTAACATCCTGAAATTAAATAGTTGATTGAGGAAAAGAAAATGCAGCTTTTTGAATATTAGTAAATTGGCAATTTTAATGAAAGATAGGAGGGGCAGGTAGCATTCACAGTCAACTTGTTAGGAAGGGGGCTACACTTCTCAGGCAGTTATGTACTCATCACCGTCTGTGCCTTCCTATCCAGCCCTACATGATCAGTTCAGGCTCAAAACAGGGATTTGCTAAATATCAAGCACTATGTAACAAGGAGTTTTCTGGGGTCCATTCCAGATGACCACCAGGAGGTAAATGAGATTTCTAGAAGAGATAGGCTGCTGCTGCCAGTCCACAGGGAAGCCTGGCAAAGCATGACCAGTAGCCTTGACTCAGTTTCCCCCAATCTAGATAACCATGCTGACCCACTCTGTGATCCGCAGCTTTTATAGTTTGTCCTAATCATTTGTTACCAAGCCTTGTGCTCTTCACATAGTTTCAGAGGTTCCCTATGTCCTTCCGCTACTTCTTTCAACTCTGCTTCACACAAGCTTCACAGGATTTCTCACAAAGCAGCTCTGTGTTAAGAGAAGGGAAGGATTATGACATTTGAATTGTGATGACTGAACAAAGAAGGGCTGCAGAAAAGGTGTTTTGCCTACACACCAACCTGGACACAGCTTCTGGCAACTGTTGTAGGGTAAAACTGAGGCAGTGAACAGCTGAACTTTATTGTTCAGACAGGAAGAACAGGCTTTTACTACTGTTTTGTTTCTTTTATGCAATTGGATTGTGATTGTGTCACTGAGCATGTTCACAAGAATGCAGGATGCAATCATACAGTGGATGGTTGTAAAATAAAGGACCCTTTCTATGGAGCAGATATAATAAACTGTAAAAAATATATAATNATATATCTATAGAAAAAATAAACTGTGAAACCATACACATTTAGGCATACAGTCATCTTTAAATCATCCAAAGTCTATCAAATAATACTAGAGCTTGGGATTTGACATAAGCCAGAAAATGCTTTTCAGCCAAGCTTCTACTTTGCTCTCACTACAACGTTATTATTCATTATCCCTGTGTTACCCTGTGTGTCTCAGATGCTGTAGACTCCATACATGGGTCAATTAAACATGCCTAGGAACATTCGTGGGCCCGGAGGCACTGGCATATCACGGCCTGTGCCCAGACCTGGGAAATGAAGTGTCTGTGAGCCTGCTGCCCGTGGGAGTGTTCCCTGGAGTGTACTGCATCCGAGCCAGGCTTGGGAATTGCTGGGGACAGTGCTAGTTGTTGCAGGCCCAAGCAGTGCAAGGAAGGAAAGCGTTGTAACAGTTTACTAATGTAGGCAACAGGACTCCAGAATATTCCTGAATGTTTTGATTTAGTAGTATACCTTTGGCTGAGTTTTACCATGAGGTTCAACTATGCTTTTAGCCCATCATAAATATATTTGATAATCTTTAGCAGAGGCAGTAAGATGCTACATAGTATATAAATACACTGCTCATTTCTTCACATTAATTCAGTAATTCACCCCAAATTTAACCTCTTCAATACAGAAAAATCTGTGTTGCCTGAGAAAGATCTTGTCCATCCCTTATCTGCTAGAGAGATTGAGGCTTATGTGTACATAAATATACCTGTTTCACTCTGCTTAAAAAAACACTAAGCTATTTACAATAATCACATATAGGAGTTTGAAGTAAGACCAAAGGGGATAAAATCATCCAGTTAATCCTGTTATCTGATGCTAAAACACCAGATCATGATGTATTTGCCCAAGTTCATAATCCCTCTGATGGTACCCTAACAGAAAAGCTCATATTCATTTTCCTATTTGCCAAATGGCTTATCACAAAAATTTGTTTTAAGAGATACAGACTACATTGTTGTGGTGCCTCTCAAAATGGTGGTATGACTTTACATGCTGCATGGGATGTGGCGGAAAGCAAAGAAGAAACTGATATTTTTTTTATAGGGGAAAATGGAAGAGCAGACTGGCTCATGTCAGAGCTAGTTGCCTTCTTTGCTCCCAGCAGTGTTCCAGTGGCTGCTGGCCCTTGGAGACCTTGTGGGGACCTTCACTGTGCTCCATTCTAGGCGTAAGCGCTGCTGATCATATTCCTCTCCAATACCAAGGATGTATTTGCTTGTATTGTTCAAGGATAAAACACCTATGCTTTTATTAGATATAAATATATTTTAAGAACTTAATCAGAAGCGTGAAGTTGCTCTAAAATTGTGAGTAGAGGATATTCTATTGTTCATCTCCTTGCCAGAGGTGTTGTTACCTCTGATTTACCATACCTGGGGCTTAAAGGAACGCATCTTTGCAGCCAGCAAGTAATTCAATAACATGCCTACCTCCTTTCTCTCTGCTATACCTTGGAAGTTAGGAAGAAAAAAAAAATCCCCACCAAAATAAACAAAAGCAATAACTTTCACAGTATGAGGATATCCTGATACAACCACAAGCCCATCCCTGGCCAAGCATAATTGCTATCTTAAATAAGCATTGTATACCAAGTGCAGCACGCTTAGTAATTAATACTATAGCATTCAGGAATAGAAAGGGTTATATGTGATGAAAATATAGCATATCCCCATTGGTCACAAAACTGTCATTCTATGTGAACAGAGCTTCAGCTCTGGTATAGATATACAGAATTCTATAGTACTATGGTATATGTTAAACAAGTATTTGGTACAGTACTTTTACTCACAGGAAGATTTATTTTGTTGAGAGCAGAACCTACTGTATTTCTGGTATTTCATCCTTCATGAGAGTGCCTTTTGAAAGAACAAAGAAGCCCCATCTCCCTAAAAATGAAATACATTGAAAAGCAGCAGGGTGTTTTCCAAGTAACCTATATACTACAGCAATATAATCAAATTTCTAAAACACATGATCCATAATGATGGGCAACAAGAGTTTCATGCTGTCATGGCAACAGGAAATCTTAGGGTTGCAAATCCATAATTTAAAAAGATTATCTTGAAGAGAGCAAAGGGTTTTTATCCTGCAGATGCAGCCACAGTATACACAGTATATACAGTTGCTGGCTACTTGACAGCCGTTTTCTTTACTTTGTCCTCCTTTTCATGGTTTTTTAAGCCTCATTTGTGTGTGTGATGTTCTTTTCTTTAAGGATTTGTTTGTCTTTCATTTCACGGTGACAATTTTATTAATCTGATGTCATGCTAGTTTATAATATGCTTTTAGAAAATATCTGTGGCGTTGGCCACCTATTTATTTTGCAATAGCAAATTCAGCTCTTCTTTTAAGAATTATATTGTTTTGTGTCAAAACAATCTTTTTGATTTAATGCTATCACTGCATATTATCTTAGAATTATGGGTGTCTATACACTGCTCCTTTATCCTTTACCTGGAGCACTGCTGATTGCTATATAGTTATGAATGGCTTTCTTCTTTTTTTATCCCCTAAAGCTTGGTAAGAAGTAAGCAAGTAATAACAAGAGTAACAAAGAGTGGAGAGGTTTTCATGTTTTGTCTCTAGCAGTTGTGTCTGTGATTTCAGGAGATGGACTTGTACACCTTTATTTAATGTTGAGTAGCCACAGCATTAGCCATATAATACACGGATTGTAATATATAAAAAAGCAGTTGCCTTTTACTGTTACTGTGATCTGTGACAAAATTCCTACAATATTCTGGAAAGCCAAGATTTTAAAGTAAAAGGATGTTCGGTTCTGAGCAGAGGAGGCACGAACAAATTATGTAATGTTCTCTCTTGATCTAAGATGCGAGATTGCTCTGCTAGTCACATGGAAGAGAATGTCTTCCCATCCTAAATTTATCCTTAGATAGCAATCATGGAGGAGGAACATTGTCTGAGTAGATGTGTCTTGTTAACACATTTCATAAGACTGAGGGGAACTCCTGGATACATGCCATCACCAGAAATTGTGTCATAAAGTTAATAAAGCTTTATCTTAAAGCTACACAAACTGTTTTCCTCTTCATTACTCATACTGAAAGGCCATTCCTGTAAATATTCTTCTAACTTCCAGCCTAAACTGAGTCATACCACATATCCATTTGTTCTTGTGTTAGAGTTGCTCTTCAGCTTTAATAGGTCTCTCTTCCTGCTGTCACCCTCTAATGTATTCAGAGAGAAAAATCCTATCTCCTCTCAACCTCCATGTTGAGAGCTGAGCTCTTAGTCTCCAGAGCTTGCCTTTTCTTGACTGATCTAGTCGCTCTTTTCTGCTTCTCTTTTCATTGAATTAAGTTGTCCTGAAGAAAGGGGAAGGCAGATCAAAGCTGATCACAAGGTAGCCAGTGGCACATGGGGCCCACAAGGCAGAACTTGAATAAGATCCATAGCTTCAGATCCACTCTGTTCCTAAATATGCTTTTGTTGTATATGTCACAAAGTGAAATTAACTTTTTATATGGATACATCTTCATTACCTCTTAGGATTTTATCTCATGTTACAGTGTCACTGTGTGTAGAAATCATTATAACCAGGAACAAAACTCCTAATACATGTGAACAGACATTGTGGCCTTGTGTTAGTCAATAGATACTAATAAACAAATCCTTACAAAGACCATGCAGTGCATCATAGGAGGTGTCAATAATGTGAAACGTTCAGACCCTTGAAATTCCAGTATGGGAAAGTATGGATCTTAAGCTAAAAGTTAGGTTTGTTGGATGACTGTTCTGACTTGGTTGGCTGAAAACAAACCTTTAAATATTTCTGCATTACACGTAACTCAAAATATTAATAAAATTCATTTGTGTCTTTGTTCAAACTGGATCTGAAAAGCTCATACCTCCACAGTATCTTGGCATCTAAAAAAATTGTGTATATTAAGAATTAATGATTTTGTACTTTTAAAAGCTAAGACTGAGTTAGAAGGCTATAGATAGATTTGCAAAGCTAGAAGTCTTAGCAAGGACTCGCAGCAAAACTCTGAAGTAATAAATATTGCCATAAGATCATTATTGACTAGAGGATAGATAGGGCTTTATCTTTTTAAATTCTTATCTGGAATAGCACATACAGAATACAGAATAGACACAGCCTGAATTTATCTTAAACATTATTTCACAGTGCTGTGAAAAGTATAAATTAGCTCTTGAGACTTCAGGGATTTTCCAGAGCAAGACTGAGGTTTGCATTAGAGCACATATCCTGAGGCTTTTCTCCCTTGGCATAGCTTTAGTCGTAAGATCCACACAGAATCATAGGTTCATTTGAGCTGGAAAGGATGCTGGAAGCCTCCTAGTCAAACTTTCTGGGTGAAGCAGGGTCAGCACTAAATTCAGAGCAGGTTGCCCAGGGCTTTTCCACAACTGCCTGGGCAACTTGTTCCAATGCTTAGTTTTCCTTATTGAGATTTTTTTTTTTCTTATACTTCAAGTCAGAAACTGCCATTTTAATTTATGAGCATTGTTGTCATTCTGTCATCATGCACCTCCATAAAGGGCTTGATATCATCTTCTTGGTAATCACCTCTTAGGTACCTGGGGGGGTGTTATCACACCTCTCTTGAAGCCATCTTTCTCCAGGCTGAACAAGCCCCATTCCTTCAGCTGCTCCTCTCAGGGCAAGTGTTGCAGTCCCTAACCATCTTGGTAGCCTTGATGATCAGATGAAAAGACTGGTTAAAAAAATTATTTGTTTCTGAGCAATTATTATAAGAACTATAGGATGTCTGTGTGATCATGATTACTGAGGAACTTGGTATTGACTAGTATTTAAAAACACTGATATGCTTGAATGCCAAATTGATGCTGAGATGAAGGGGAATGGGGTGATTTCACTCTGGAGCCCATAATGACTTCAGTGGACTGAACAGTGCTGGCACATTAGTTAAGAAAAGAATGGCCTATTAGTAACTCACTTCTAAATCTGTTTAGGAAAAAAAAACACGAGTGCATCACAGCAAAGCTTAAGATGCCCATCCCTGGGCTAAGCACCCTACCTGCCACAGGGGCTTCCTAGCCATTTCTTCCCCTCTGAAGAGAAGCCTCATGCAAGCTGTAAGCACAACTGAAGTAAGGATCCCAGGACTGGGCCAAAAGCCCAACCCTGTATCTCACTCCCTGAAGAAAAGAAGGGGACTTTATAACGGCTGTTGGTTATGCTGGTTCTGATATCAGACATGAGTTTCCCCTTTGCCTGTCCTTTCTTGCTCAGTGTTTCAAGGCTGTGTGAACTCAGCCGCTTGTCTCTTCTGTTTCTTCAAAGCCCTGCTCCTGTGGCTGCTCAGTTCTGTGCAGGGAAGCAAAGCTTTGAAATCGATGCTGTGTGACCACAGCATCCAAGTAATGAGTATTTTAAAAGAAGATTTGTGAGCACTAGGGAAAAGGAGGAGAGGGTGGGCTGAGGGAAATGCTCATCTGTTTAAAATGTCAAGGCTTAAAATACTGCTCCCCAGGAATTTCAGGGAGCTTTGAGCCCAGCCAGGAGCTGCCTGCTTGTCCCACTTCAGGCATTTTGTCTTCAGAGAGCTATGGCCTGTTTAGAATAGGGAGGGTTTTTTCCTCTCTCGTTTTGGATTTGCATGGTCCTTAACATTGCTTGTTTGAAAATTCTGATTTATTTTGTTTAAATCATGACAATATTAATACAGTAGTATACATTCCTGAGTGTATATTTGTCAATTTGAACCTAAACTCACACAGTCTGTTGAAGGCATGAGGTGTTTACGTATCTGACAGGTACACATAGACCTTAACCCATTGAATAACTGTCTCCCCACCGGCTGCAGCACAGTCTTGATGCCCCATCCGTGCCCACCCCTCACCCCCCCAAATTTACCGATTAATGCATTGTGTATTATTCCTTATGGTTTTTAACATTCATATTACTGCAATTTAATTAAAACAATTAATATTCATGCAGTAATAAATGGTAGTAGCAATTTTGTGAACAAAATTGTTTTGAAAGTACCCTATGTGCATACGAATGGTTTAATTTAAATAAATATTATAATTAACATCTTATTTATAACATAAATCAGGAAATGCTTACAGAGCCTTGTGTTGTGCAGCACTTTTGAAAGACAAAGCTCCAGGCATCTGCAAATGTGCAAAGAAACAGGGGTAAGGGGAAGAATAATACAGCTACTGTACTGTTTTCTACCATTTAATCTTCCAAGGTATATATAATCACATAATAAAAGCAAGAAACAGGATCAAATGAAAGGAAGATAAAGATGGGAAACTGAGACAGAAATCACATTGCTGTGACAAAAAAGATTAAAGTGAAATTACTGTGAGGAGGTGCTGAGTTTGAATTCTCTCACTTGTCACCGTTTCATTGCATTATTTTTAGTGGGAAGCTCAATATGAAGCCTTTGGTGGATGACAAAAGTCACCGTCTTCCTGCAGATCTATAATTCTAAACTATCAGGTGTGGAAAAACAACCTACATGCACAAGGACATCTGTCACTGCATCAAGGTGGGAGAGCACTTCAAATATTAGTGCTGTGTACTGGCTTCCCCATAAAGATCTTGTTGGCAATGTCAAAATTATTGTCAGCTAACTAAGGCTCTGCCTACAACATTTTGCTGTTTGAGAGCACTGTTCTGCATTAAAAAATATTAGTAAGCAGTGCTGGGACCTGGGAAGAGGGGGTGAAACTCTTTCTGGAGTGCTACCTCCTGCTTGCTTTTATTAACAAGGCTTTCTGCTGACCTGATTTCTCATCTGAGCAGAGATGGTCAGTCTGCAGAGACTTTCAGAGTGAACTGGATGGGACACCCCCCACGCCTCCCATCCTCACCCAAAATGCCCAAACTGTTTCTCTTGGAACATTTAGGCACCATACTGAATAAAGAAGGAATACCTGGGTTTTTTTCTGTTTCACCTACATCGGAATAATTCCTGAAAGGTCACAGCTGAAGGTACACAGTAAATACTGTTATAGTGCATGGATCTAGAAGGGATTTCTTTCCTAGGAATCTGAAACACCTGTACCCTGCCCAAATCTTGATCATCCCTGAAGCAGCAAGCAGTGCAGATGCAGGGAATTTTTTCTTTACAGTTGTGCACTTTCTTTTATGGACAGAGGCTGCAGGGTACTGGGGTAGACGAATTCTATTCCTGCCATGTTGAAACCCATATTGGAATGTGCTAATCTTCAACGAAGCCTGGACATTTTAAGAATTGAGACACAAGCAGTCTAATCTGCAGCCTAAAAATTAGGGTATTCATATTGGGAACGGGCTAGGACTCTGCTTCCTCCTCTCTGGCCTTTTTCTAATACTAAATAGATACATTCGTTAGAGAGAAGACAGCAATCCTGACTAGCTCATGGTCTCTGCATCATTTTGGAAGAGGTAGCAATGATATCTTGAGTTTGCTGTAACTGAGGAAACCAAGGTAGACTGACAGTGATATGCCTAGAATTTTGCATAAAGTTAGCTAGCCATCAGCCTGAGAGATGCAATTTCAGGAAGCTATATTTTGCTGAAAGGGTCATTGCATTGAATTTCACTGTATCCATATTCTGGTTTATTATTATTATTTAGATCCAGACTCTGTTTTCCTATGTGGAAAGTGGATACTTTCTAAATATGCAATAAGACAACAGTCTGTGTTCCTTGCAGATGGGAAAGGATTGTAGATGATCCCTTCGTGTAGATGCAGAAAGAATTGTAGAAGAGATATGCCCATAACACTGCATAGATTAAACAAAAAGGCATCTAAATAAATATTGTCTTATGAGAAAATATATTTGGAACACTGTTTATTCATTTTTCAAGGAGGTTTATTTACTTTGGTTTTGGGTTATTAGTGTTATTTTTTGTTTAATTTGTTGCTTACCATTCCTATGCTTTGTTAAGAATTTTGTAAAACATTTCTGTTTCTCAAGTTAGCACTCTTGTACGATGATAAATGTGTTGTCAGGCCTGGGGACTTTGAGGGCAGTACTTTAGAGAATTGGAGAACAGGCACAGATGCAGAGAGAGTACAGAAGACAGTGTGGTAGACAGAAGAAAACTTTGGAGTTAGCACAGAAAGGATGTTGGATGGGATTCATTTCCCAAGAAGCCTCTCATCAGGAAGCCTGTGTGTTTTTAATGTTGGAACTGTTGTGAAGCAATTTGTAGGTTGTAGTTCTTCCCTTAAGGCAAGGTTTATGTTTAAAGCATCAGTGTGATATTATTAATAGATTTCATTTAGAAGGAAGGCCAAATGAAAACATCATGTCTATTTCTTTCAGGAAATTCTGATGCATCTCTTCATTTGAATCTTGTCTCATCAGGAAATTTATTGGCCCAAGCAGAACTGCCAAGGTTTAATTTGGGTGAATTCTTCATTTTCTTCTGCAGTAAAATGTCTTAGCAAGAAGCAATAAATTGCTATCTAATTTTGTTTCTTTATCCCTTTGCAGTATGCAGTTTTCAGTTATACTTCTGGAAAGTGTTACTTCAGGATAGCAATAGATTTCTGTTGTGATTCAGGTTTAACTTGTATCATAATGCCTCGCCAGTAGCAAAGGGACTTCTATTAATGATCTTACAACAGTAAAAAAGGAGTTTGGCAAGAGAAAGAAAGCGATTTCTATAATCATCATACAAAAGTGCTGATGTGGATATCCTGGAAAACTGTTTTGAATATATATGCCAAATCCTTAGTCATCTGAATGACTGTTCTGACTTCTCTACTCCAGTAAACTGTACCATTCATGGTAGCATCCACTTCAAAGCAGTTGCTTGATTTTTGTCCACTCTAGCAGAGAAAAACATCACTAGATCTGCAAATCTGTGGGATGCAGATGTATACACAGCCCTACAACAGGGAATCAGCTAATGGGCAGCTTATTCAAAGCATTTCTCTTGCAGAGTGGATGCAAGAGACAAAAATTAAGCAACAACGTTGGTTTAATTTTTAAGAATTTAGAGCAGCACAGGAAGGTAAAACCTAACCAAAAGTGAGTGAAAAAGAGGGATGAGTGCTTCAGGCAGTGATAGGACAGTCAATGGTACTATTTGAGAAAATATTAACCAAAGAGCGGGAAACAGGTTGCAAAGCTATAATACAGGCAGAAAAAACTAATTAGGTGCTCCCCATAGATCAGATAAGCCAAGTTTATCTCTTTATCCCCCTTTTATGTGGTAATAGTGGTGAAGGCCCTGGCAATAAGAATAAAGGCTAACATTTCCATAAAGGTACAGCACTGAACTTCCCCCTTCCCAGAAGAGGGGGCTTAATGTGGCCTTAATGAACTCTTAACCTCTGAGTCCCAGTGTATAACTTTTTATAGGTCCTTGTCCCAGCTACAGCAACCATCTTCATGATACCTATAGCCCTATAGCACTGCTCAGGGTGGTTGCAGCAGTGCCCGCTCTTTGTTCTAGCTACTCCCCTGAAGTGGTCCCCTCACTTATCTCCCCACCACTAGCCGCAAGGCAAATTTACCAGTGACTTGGAGGCTGAGGGACTCCTCCAGCTCCCACTGGAGTCAACAGTTTCTTAGCCCCCTTCTTCATTCATCAGCAATGGAATTATAATGTTTATTACACTAGGTCCACTGGTGTTTTCCTGTACAATCTTCTTACAGATCTTTCAGAAATTCTTTCCAGGTTTTCACCAGGCTTTCGGGCTTTCTTCCAGGCACTTTCTGCTGCATGAAGGAAGGGCTGAAAATGGGAAAGCTATCCGGTGAGGTTTTTTTTAAAACCTAGCTATCCCATCTGCCTTTGTGCTCTGGGTCTTGCAATGCTTCTTTTTTTAAGTATCTCTCTTTCTGTGCATCTTTCACACTTGGGCCATAGCAGCAGATTTTTGAATTTGCCTGTTCTTAAATATTGTTTTGTGTAGGAGTCCTTTGGCTCCCTGAAGATCATGATTACTATGTCGTGCTTCTTTCAAGAGAGGGTGGAAGGCTCCACTAATACTTCCTGATTTTCTTAATTCCAGGATTTTCCATTTGCTATAGACTCATAGTTTTATTTACTAATGACAAATACAATTGTTGCATTAGTGGTTCCACTGATATGTTGGCAAAAATGGTCTAGTGAACATTGAGATTATAATACATTGAGAGGGTAATAACAAAAGTTGTTAAAGCACTTAAACTAAGCACTATGAAAGCAATTTAGACATTATGGATAAAGTGATTGTTTTTCTTGTTATGATATTTTGTTAGGCTCTACTCTTAACTCTCTAATATGCCTCCTAGGATTTGATGGAGCTTGTTCAAAACCTCATCTTACATAGTTACTAGCTTTTTGCATCAAGCAGCATAAATAGATTCTCAATACAGTTTAAAACAGTTTGAGAGTATTGCAGTTATACACATATAATTGTGCAATGTGCTATATAATGCAAACAATTATTTGAATGTGCAGAACAAGATAAGACAATTGGCTTTTTAAAGACAATTAGAGATATTGACTGGATTTCAGTGGTACTTAAGCATATATTTTTTTGTTTGAAGTCAACAATGCTCCGTTAGTCCTTGGTGGACACCTCTAGAAGAGCTAATGTCCATTTATTTTAGAATGTAGAGGTTGTATCAATTTACAGTGGTTCTCAGAGGTTTGCATGATATGCCCAGGTGTGTATGCTGCCTCTCTAAGAAAAGTCTCTGTATTGCCCTAGGACCTCTGTTATGTGAATAAAAGGTTGAATGAAACAGACTGGGCATATCACTAAGAGATTCCTTCTATAAGCGCTTTTCTGCAACAAAAGTTTCATGTTTGAAATCTTGTGATAAGGCAAGGGCTAAGGAATGGCATCCCTAAATGGGTTAACATCTTTTTTTTTTTTTTGGTATGTGTGTGCATGCATAAGCTACTAGATAGCTGTGTCAGCAGAGCCAAGTATAAAGTACTTACGACAAACCTCTGCCTGGTTTTATCCTAGTAACATGAGACATCAGTCCACCAGAGCAGTAAGAACAAGGAAGAGGTTTTTTATAACCAGAAGGTTCCCTGTGGTATCCCATGCCATGATTCATAAAGGAAAAGGGGCAGGGGGAGGAGGGGTAAAAAAAGAAAAAAAAAAAAAAGAAAAGAAAAAAGGATCACCTTGATTCTTATTTATCACTTATCCAGGAACAATGACCTCTACAACGAGGTGATTATCCCACATGCCTTGAAAGTAAGTTCTACCCCTTCTTCATCAAACAATGCAATTTATCTCCCCTTGGAACATTGTGTTAGTACTATCAGGCAAATACTAAGCAAATAAAACTGTTGGATCTTTCATAGGCTCTCATTAGATCTCTGTCTTTGGTGTCACACACACCATTTTGAGATATGATGAGTGAAAAGATAAGAGAGAAAGGTGACTACTGGCATGACATTTGCATTTTAATTATCATCCTTTAGTGTTCCAATTATTGTAATTTAGAAAATAACTTACGGGTGATAATTAAAGAGAAAGTGTTTATTCAATCTTTTTCTAGGACTCTAGAAAAATCAAAGGGATTTTTGTAGCAAAAAGTGAATGAGAAGGAATCTTTCATATTGAGTTTATTCTTCTCTCATCACTGCCATGTTCAATTCCATTCATTAAACAATAGCTCTTAAGCTCTTTCTTAAACTCTAGTTAAATTTCTGACCTCTTTTTTTTTCCTATTATAAAGCTGCTTCACTCCTGTGATGGTTTAGAAACCTTTTCTCTTTTCCAGCCTAAATGTATTCGTGACTGCTTTATACTCATTTATTCTTGTGCCAGTACTGCCTTTGAGTTTAAAAAGTTCCTGTGTCTCTGTATTTATTCTTTCTTCCCCCATCCTATGTATTAATAGATAGGAGTCTTAGCCACCCTCGTCCTTCATATAGTTTAGCTTAACAAGCCAAGTTTGGCTAGTATCTTCCAAATAGCTCAAGCTTTCAGTGTCTCTGCCAGTCTAGGAAAAATATACTGCATCTGCTCGATCTATAGCATTTCCATTGTGAGTCAGGTATCTTGATCACATGGAAACAAAAATGTCTGTCTTGCAGATGAGGTCCTGGTGGGAAAATGTATGTAAAGCATACATAAAAACTAAAATGTATAACGTATCTCTGTCCTGCTGGTTTTTCCTCTCTTCTTGGGTTTCTACATCTGTGTAAGTTACAGGTTATAAATTTCTTGAATAATTTTTCTTACATCTCTTTAGTTCTAGAGGTACTGGAGCACTCCCTGAGGACCAGCAGACCATCTCATTGATGTGAGATCCTGGATCACACTCGTCTTTTTTAGCCTTGTTTGCAACTCATCATCACAGATTGATTAATTTAGGTACCTTGCTTCTACCTCAGATCTGATGCTTTCACTTCCACGCCCTCCAGACCTCCCTTCCCACTCCCTGCTAGGAAAAGAACTGCCTCAGTAGAGGCTTTTTAGTATCCTACCCTGAAGTGGCTGCAAATCAAACAAAAATCTGCTTTGCCTTATTCTTTTTTTTTTTAATCTCACATGTCATTACATCATTAATGCAGGTTATATGATCACCTGCACCTCGATTTCTTTATTTCCTAAAGAAAGTGTATAGTTCGGCACACATCTTTCTCTTCCACCAGATTTTATTTACCTCTGCAACATCATTTTTTATATTCTGAATCAGTGGTTAGAGTTGCTCCTTGCAATAGTATCTGAGGAGCCCTCCCAGACCCAGTTTCCTTGAAGGATTAGATGTAGCAGTTTAATTTACACCACTGTCTATCTGGCTACTGCTCTCATCCATATGGGTACCTTCTGCTCTTTTCAGCAGGTTTCTGTTCTTCTCTCATTAGAAGCCTGAATCAAAACCCAGGGCTCCTCCTTTCCTAGCTGAAGGGAGTGATAACAACAGTGACATGAAATGAGAACTAGGTATAAGCACAGATGGAAATTTTCTGTTAGAATAACAATTGTGATTAATCTGCATTTCAAAATTTGTGTCCCCCATCCCCTGTCATTCCCCACTTCCCCTCCCTGGGACAGAGTCACCAGGAGGTTGCTACAGCTCCACACTACTGGTTTACTGTTCTACACCTTTAAACTACTGTAATAAAAAGGGTGATCAATAGCTCAGTTACAAAAGAGTTTGGAGGGGAGGAGAGGGTTTGTCTGCTTGTGAGCCAGACAGCTCATCTCATGCAATGAGGCTGAACAACTTCTGTTTGATGATTGTCATGGTTGGGTGAAGTGGAGCAGGGAGGGAATAAATGTCTCTCAAATTAGATTGCAAGACTACAGGGGGAAAATGCCTGCCTTGAATTCTTAACCAACCACAGATCTGGTTAGCTAGAATCATGTCTTTATTTAATTTGATGGCTACTTTCCTAATTTAGGTTTAAATTATGACAGTCCATCCCTTTTCAAGAGGGTTCTGTTCTGAGACTGGTTTTGCCTGCACAGCTCTCGACGGGTACCACTCAGGAAGAGCTTTGCCTTCCCTCCCTGTCTCCCCCAGCTCTCTATGTGTGCCTTTGCCTCCACATAGGCTCTGTAGAAGTCTCTGGAAACATCAGAAGTCAGTTCACGGCATCCTCCTAAGCCACCTAAGTCTGAGACACTCTCAAGCAACCTGGGGTGTCACATGCTTCAAAGGGGACAAAACTCACAGTCAAGCCAGACTGAGCCTCATCCTGAGAGTCAGGCAGAGGGGGCCCTCAAAGGCCAGGGAAGAAATAACTGCTGAATTTTAATGGAAAAGCTGCCTTACTGGGTTATGGATTGGCACCCCAAAGGCTTTACAAGGGTTCTGTTTGCTTTAACAAAGTCTAAAAATGCACTTGAATTCATTGTTGAATCAGGACCGCTCAGATTCAGACAATAAAACTGAATAAGCAGGATAGGAGGCAAATCTCATATGAACTTTGCTTCCAACTAAAATGCTTCTATCCTATTTCTCAGATGGTAGCAGTCAGTTAATTTGCTTCTGTTGCAGTTCTAACAGATGAATTACAAATGTGCTTGCTTTTCACAGTAACTTTGGGTTATGCTGCATACATCACGTTTGCTTTTGATTGAGCAAAGCGGATGCCATGTTCCCAGTCATCCTGTTTACACGAAGCTTTTCATCATCAAAATTTATACTGTGCTCTCAATTGGCAATGGTTTACAAGAGCGACACGTGGAATGCTCACATGATAGAGGTCACGCATCTCTTCAGAGTGGTAGCGAAACCCTTTCTTTAGAAGCTTAGGTGAAATTGTGACTGTGCTGATTTACACCATTTAATAGGCTGGGCCTCCAGTATTAGCCCAGGGGGACAATACATTTCTTTAGAATAGCTGTAATTCAGCAGCAATGTTCCTGTCTTCCTGCTGCTACCCTCCAAAGGAGAGTGATTGACTTATATTTGTTGTGGTTTCTCTGTCAGGAAATAAAAAAACCACAGGTAAATGGGACTGCCTCTGCCATCAGCAAGAGGTGTCAAGAGCAGCCTAATGGAACGATGGACAACCTGTTATGACACTCTCGGGGACCTGGAGGAAATCAGTTCAGGTCCTATCACTGGAGAAAGATTTAGGGTAAAAGAATCAATTTACCCCACACAACTTAGGCTTCAAAAGAATAAAGCTGTCCTTAGCTGATTGTAGCGGACAAGAGAAATGAGGTGTCACTAATCCTCCTGCTGCTTTCGCTGGCTGTTTGAGGAGCACAGATCTCTTTTTAAAGGCCTCCTGCAGGCAGGTCTGTCGCAGGTGAGTCTGTCTGTGGTGACAGTGGGTCTCTTCAGTGGCACCCATGTAACAGGGAGGAGTCGTCCACTTCAAGGCTTTGGGAAAGGTTAGGTTTTGGAAAGAAAAATCCTTTCAGTTTCAGGATAAAAGTCTCTAAACGCCATGTTATTTGTGTTAGGGCTTAAATTATTCTAAATGGGATAGGTCAGCTTGTTTTTAATCAACAAAAAGACTACATTTGCTTCAAGTTTCAGCTTTGCTGTAGCCAGTACAATTAGCACCAGATTTGGTAACGGGACCATGAATTTTATTCCTCTTTTCTTCTGCTGCTTTTGTAAATTTTGCAGTCCAAGGAAGTCTTAATCCTTAGTTTATGAGTTGCAGCCTGGTGTACTGGATTATTTGTTGCTGATGTTTTGGGCAAAATGCCACGATGCAACTGAAAATTACTAGGACAGCATGAGCTAGGACAGTTTTACAAACAGCAATTGTAGCATGGGCATCTGCAAGATGCCTCGCTATTCAGTGGCTGGGATGAACAGACCTGGCGGTGCACCAAGGACGGCAGGCATCCCTGCGGGCAGGGTCTGTGCCCTGCCTCCTGCCTTGTCTCACCTTCGTCGGAAATCTGCCTTTAAGAAGTATCTTGTTTGGACTTATTTTTGCTGGACCAGCCAAACAATCGAGCCTCTGGGAGCAGGAGGTGGAGGGGTGATGTGCGCTTGAGCAGGACTGAACTCTGCAGAGACGGCATTCGGCTCGCGCAGAAAGGCATTTTAACAAAGCTAGGCCAGTTCTTTCCTGCAGGCTCCCACTGTGGAGCAAGTTCATGACCCTTGTTCTTTCTCAAGCAGACATATTTTCAATTAAAGCTGCCTCCTTAACAAAAAAGGATACATATTAGAAAGGGCAGGTTGGGACATGTGATGGTTCCTCCAGGCTCTTCCCCTGCAGTGTGACTAGAAGAATGTCCTCAGGCAAGGCTGCTTATGAGAAGGGGGAAAAAAGTTTCACTTGCTGCCTTTCAAGATTAGGCAAAGGTGGAGGACTTTCTTTTCCTCTGCGAGTTAAGGGTTTGGTTTTTTTTTTGCTCTATATAGCTATCCCCTGATACAGTTCAGGCAGCATTAGTACATCCATTTATAAACCTGTTTGTGTGGAACATCCCATCTATTTTATATGGTATCTTAAGGGGAAATAACATGTAGTTTATAAATGTAGGGATGAGAAAACTTTCGGTTTGGGAAAAAAAAAAAAACACACAAAAACCCAAACAGACCAAGCAGACCAAACAGAGAAGCTGTAACATTTCCTTCCACGTGTTGTCCCACTGATATCAGTTGCATGTTCCCTAGAGACCAGACTACTGGGTCACCACTGTTCTGGCCTCATCAGCTCTTGAGTCTTGCTTGATCTGCGGGGCTGGCTCCTTTCGTGGCCCCACTCTCATACTACCTGGGACAGACCTAACCATAACCCTCAATAAAGCTTTTTTAAGAAAACCCTTGCACTTGAGCTTCCTTCGTTCTCAGGACTGCCCTTCCATTTCATATTTTAATTAAGTCCCATATTACTCAGAGCACTGACCTCTCCGAATTCTTTAAAGACCTGCCAAGGTGGAAGTAAAAAGAAGCATAAGTTCATCCTCTTTGCTCTCACTAACTGGTATGCAGGTCTTGGCACAACAGTAAATGACAAAAGAGCAGCTGTAGAGGGTCAGGCCAAAGGCCTGTTAAACCCCATATTCTGACAGCTGTCAGATGCTGATACTTATTCATAGACTCTGCTGCTCATCACTGTCCATCCATTTCCTCCCCACTCTTGGGACAGAGCCAAAATACCTGCTTCTTCCATTCTCACTTCTCCTTCAGGTGGCTGCTTCTCTGGAAGCTCTTTTACTGCTCCTTGATACTTTCTGCTTCTGTTGCCTAAAGTCCATTAACAGCTCCTTTGCTGCAGTTGTGTTCATTTGCCAGTGCTTTAAACCTTGCTTCTAGGTTTAGAGTTCTTTGTAGGTGCAGCTGTATATAGCCATGACTTGGTTTCACTACCTCCACTGAGACTCTTGAGCCTATTCCACCATTCAGCTTCCTCAGAAAGGATACATCATGAGTGGGGCAGTCCATTTAACTCTGCAGGATCAGCCTGCACATACCTCTTTTATATTTTCCCAATAAAGGGTGCAATGTTACATGTAACACAGGTGAAACACTGCACCTCACCTGTGAATTGGCACCTTTACCAGTCCCTTGTTTTTAGAACAAGTGCACCTCCCAGCAAGAAGATGTCACTTCCAAAACCCTGGAAGCCACAGTGTCCTGCAAGATACTGTCTGCCAAAACTGGGACTCAGATGCAAAAGCCAAGTACTGGAGTGCATAGAGGATGAACAGAACTAGTAGAGTATGTATGCTTTGACCCCAAGCTAAACCAGGAGTTTTCTGAAATGTAATGCCTAAATTTTCTTTCGAATAGGTAGCTACTTCTGGCTGTGATTTTTGAGAGTCCAGCAGTATCCTGTAATACGGAGCAAAAGAGAAAAGAGAGCAGAATCTCGTCTATAAAATGATAAGGAAGTAGACATCTCACAAATCCTTCACATACAATTCTTGAGACATAACCTGAGTTAGTCTTTTTTAGTGGCTATAGGTGAGCAACACCACCTTTGGTGCTTCAGGATCTCCAGGGTCTTTGCGCCTTCCACTCTGCAAAACTGCAGCTGCTCAAGAGCTGTGCTATCACTGACTGCAAGCTTTTGTTCCATTTAAAGGGCCAGAATGTTGTCAAATGAAAATGAATGGTGTCACAAGCAAATTTAATGTCTGTGTTTACAGCAAGCAGTTCTTCCAAGTGCTGATTAGGACATGGCTCCATCTGTCTCTAGCTAGTCACTCCACCATACTTTGTGAAAGGCCCATGTAATTTAAAGGAAAACCTAGATTTGAAAGCAGAGTACAATTTCCTCCTTACCCCGCTTTTTCTTTGTCTATACACAGTATTTCTATTTCTTTTGATTCCCTGATTCCCACAAAGCAGAGAACATGAGGCTGTTTTATTTTCTGAATAAGCAGTTGATGCATCCACTCGAAAATTATCTAAGGTGGGTTTGTTTTGATTTTTTTTTTATTTCTTCTCCTCAGCCATTAAAAGCCTTGATACTCATTTGCTTATAGTCCATGTAGCCTGCTCATATACGTTGCCTTATAATGATGCCAGTGTGGAGTTTTCATAATAAGTTACACTCACTGGGTTGAAACAATAGCTTAAAAGTACCAAAGGGGAAAAAACATACATAATCTGTCTATTTGAGTTCTCCTCAGTAGATATGGTTATGGTTAGACTTGTTTTAAAGTATGATTCTAAAGCCCAGACATATATCAGCCACTTCCATATGTGCTACTGCACTAGCAAAATAACTTCAGCAGACAGGAAGGAATTGGCTTAGAGGGATGTAACAAGACACAAGAAAACTAAAAATGATAAGGATTTGTACACCCATGATCTTAGGTGTTTGCTAAATGTGAAACAGGTGATATTGAATTATGTAGCCAGGAGCCTGTGTTGTTTTTTTTATTTGTAAATCCAGTAATGCTAATTGTTCTTGTGCACAGCACTGTTTTCTTTGTGAAGCTACTCACAGCAACTCTTAACTCCCAGTTCTGTGCTTTAATAACAATACCATCTGGCTGAGGTTTTCAGGCTTGCCTCTAGGGGTTGAAAGCCCGTTTTTCCATTATAATTAATGAGATTTGGGTGTCCAAAACCCCTGGGCAGCTTTGAATACATCACCTGCATCTTCTTGGGTTCATAAGTGCTTTGAGACTTTCAGAAGAAAAAGCCATTAGGCTGACCTGAGATGATATGATGCTATGCAGTCTTACTGCTCAACACACTAGTTTCTGTGTAAAGTGGATAAAGCTTGCTTTATTGTACCTGGAAGGGAATGTTGTTGGCCCGGTTAAGAATGGAAAAAAAAAAAACTCTTGAGGACCTTATCAAGTACATTTAATTTTTATTCCTAAAATAGCTGACTAGAAGGCCAGAATGATATTTTTTGTTGTTCATTATAAATGAACATTTTTAATGTCTTACATTAGAGCAACATTTAGTACTCATAAAAGTACATCAAATTCTGGCAGCCATCAGTAGCAGCAGCTGTCTGTGGTATGAGAAATATGCAATAACTTGCTTTTGTGACACTTTGGACCAAGGGTGGCCAGCCTTAATATCAGGTTCCAAAATTTTCACATAATCATGATCAACAAAACCCCTTCCATATTTACAGAAGAGATGAGAAAAAAGGGCAGGCAGTTGCTCCAAGTTATCTTGCAGGCTGGATCTCAGTTCCAAGGGCAGACCTTAGCTGTCCCTCTGTCAATATTTCTCCTGGCAGCTGAGGGCTTGGAGGCTCCCATAGCTGGAACAGCTGGGCCCAGCTGTGCTGAGGGGTCAAATTTGAATTGCACATGGCTCAAGAGCCACCCTCTGGTCACTTTGTTCTTTAGCAAACTGCCTAACAGCTCAAGACCAGAAATGCTGAACCAAAGCATTTATATCCTGTGGCTAAGTAACACCTGTCTGATGGCAGATGTATTTCATGAACACCTGCATAAGAGGACCTTCAGTGTTTATTATGAAGCATTGCTCCATGAAAATCATGTAAAAATGGAGGTTTGTAAACCAGAATTAAAAATGCTCTCTATCTACTGCAGGAGAATTCTTTCAGCAGAGGTAGGATAGATGGGCTCACTAAAATAGTAAATGATATAAAAAGAAAGTGGCTTCACACAGAGGATAGTCATTTGCTGTTAAATGGCAAATAAAAAATAAGTAGTGAGTCAGTTCAAATAATATTGTTTGGGGCAATCCATTTGGGTGTGCTTATATAATCTATTTATATAAGAATCTACATAAAAATCTCTCCACTCAGTCATAAGAGCCTTGTTCAGTTTTATGTTGTTTTGGTCTATAACAAAGGTTCCTTCTGTATGCCTTGCAGGCAAAAATAAAGGGATTGTTCTTTTAGAAAACTCACGGACTATCAGGATTTTCATGCAGTAATCTTCTGGACTTAAATATGCTACCTCAAATATGACTCAGTTATTAGATTTGTAAACTGCATATGTGAGGATGTGGTTTCCTGCTCAGTGTAAGCAGATACATATCTTGTACCACCTCTCAAAATAGCAATTTTAACTGCAGGATCTCGGCTTTCCCTTGTGCCAGTGTTAGCAGGGAGTAGAACCTGGATGAAGACTAATCTTCAGATGGGGAAATTAAAAAATAAATAAATAATTTACATTTTTCAGCAATTTGTTTGGCTGAGCCAACACACTGAAAGGATGGAAGCACAAGGCTAAAGGCAGAGCAGGAGCAGGAATCACTCTTCTGGACTCTGTGTGGTTTCACATTGGTTTATGCCCCTTGTGTCATCATATTCCATATAAAAACACGCAGGAAACATACAGGCAATTCAGGACATCAGAAGCAGCTGGCTACATGCCAACATATTGTAATCGTTGATAAATCATGTTAACTGGCTTTGGGGTTTGGGTTTTTGCGTGTTTTTGAGGGCTTTTTTGTTTTGTCTTGTCTTGTTTCTTAAGGCTGTACTGTTAGCTCTATATTCTACAAGGACTTTAGGCTAAATCAGAGAAATAATTAGCTATGTAAGTATGTACAGCAATTTCTCTATTAGTGAAACAGAAAGAAGTCCTGACAGACCCAGATGAGAGGGAAGAAAGGACAGCAGTTTTCCCAGGAATAAGACACATGTTTCAGAATAAATGCTGTGTGTAAAGAATATGACAGTAGGCTCAGTAGGATGTCAAAAGATACGGGTATGGTAATGTCTGCATTATTATTTGTTACGAATTTCAAAGACTGCAGACTGGCCTTTGGAACAGTTTATTAGCTGGGCTCAGCAAATCACCTCTGCCCTTGTTTACTGCTATAAGTGAGCAAAAAGGGAATAATACTGTAATTCAAGGAATTACAAGGAATTCATTACAGAGTGTTTGCACCATGTAGCCAGCTGTTAAATGATATAAACATTAAAAAGGCGAGACCCCACTTATGCTTCTGGAAGGGTAGAACCTTTGTATTAAAGTGAAAAATAATGTTACCCAATTTGAGAGCAATAATCCAAGAGGGGCTTGTTGATTCATGTGTACTGTAAGAAAATCATTGTGAGTTACTGCAGTCTTCTATTTATTTTTCCATGTTTCCACCACCCCTCCCAACACGGTAGCTGAACTGTGACTGAAATATTGTTTTTCCATCCCCAGATGGCAGTGCTGCCTTCCAAGATAATAACACTCAGTAGCTATGGGAGAGAAATGTGTGCCGATCTCTGGCTGGCTTACGTGCCATGTTTCTTTGTTTCAGGGGAAATATGCTACAAATTCTCACGTAACAAGACTAGGGTAATCAGGACGGGCTTGCTCGTCCAAGTCTGACACAGCAGCCATCTTCTGTGAGAGGCACCCACCAGATCACAGTCCATTCATAAGAAATGACATCTGGGAATGTGAGTTGGAATTTCTGCTGAACTTTATTTTAAACATGCAGTTTCTAATATCTTCTAGCTGGACAAGGGAAGAAATAAGTGAGACGGACAATTTAGCTCTTCAAGGAGCTGCAAAAGAAGGCTGTGTGTGGACTAGTTGTGGTCCACAAGGCTTTGGCATAGGGCCCAATCCTGCTTCCATCTGCCTTACCAGCACAATCCCTGTGGTCTTCATCAGAGTAGGCACTGAGCAGTGTTGTAAATACTTCATTTGGCTGTTAAGCCTCACACTGGCTTGCAGGCTGGGATACTCACTTGATCATGCCTTACCCTGTGCATTTGCATGGTCCCTTCAGATGCCTGAGTAGGAACCAGTCTCAGTTACTCCACCCTGGGCTGCCCCCACTGGGGCATAATAATGCACCTTTAAGTGGGCAATCTTTAATGTTAATTAATTAATCCTAGACAGAAAATAAAGAGAACGACAGAATAAAAGAGATCTGGCGCATGAGGATGGCTGCCAGGTCCAGTGGCACACTGAAGAGGGAACAAGGAGCTCTCTGCCCCTTGAGAGTTCCTGGGAGAGTCAGCCCAGTTCTCACGGAAATTGAAGCTTTCTCATCATTTTGGAAATGATGAGGAAGGTCTTTCCAGGTTGGGAGAGTATAATCTTTTTCAAGGTTTTTCACTCTCATGACAGTTGGGTTTTTTGTGGCTGGCAGGCAAGAAAAAAAGGCACTTTGGAGCAGTGTTTGCATCTTGTTTCTTTCCTTCACTGGAGATATTTTTATGTTGAGCCCTCTCCGGAAATTTCTGCTACTTCTTGAAGATCCTGAATCATGGGTGGCAAAAGAATACTCTTAAAGATAATCTTCTGATCCTCTCCCCTGACCACCCATTCTGTGGTCTACCGTTCAGTGAGGATAAGCTTTTTTCCATCTTCCCTAACCACGTGGTCACAGGGCCAGAGAGGAAAGATTAAATGCAAACAGAGCTGGGATGTGGGTTGCCCTTCCCCTGCCAAGCCCAGGAGATGGAGGAGTGGAGGATGACAGGGGGCTCCCTGGGTTAGAAGTGAGCAGGAAGGAAGTAGGGGAGGACAGCAGTACCTACACATACAGAGAGTCTGCAGCAAAGGCTTCATCCCCAGTCTTTTCTGGAGGTGGTGCTGCTCTTTAATTGGAGCAAGCGGTAAATATAACCTGGCCTTCCCGGTTAATAGGATAAGGGAAATGCAGATTTAGTTCCAGAGCAGCTACTGTGTTGTTAATGGTGCCTGGGTCACAGGTTCCATCCTTAAGCCCTCTTTTATCCTTTTATTCCCTTCACTTTTCTNAGGGAAATAATTATTCTTCCTGTTCACGTGTCTCTAATTCCCTCCTTCCTCACCCCAAATTTCTGTCATGTCCAGAGTCATAATTTCCAGCCCCTGACCTTCATGACCACCTCTTCAGAAATTACTAAGACCTCAGAAATTACTAAGACACCCTACCTAGCATGAAGAGTTATCAAACGTAAATTGTGCCTTCTCAGCTCTGCCACAGCTGGAATTTCTCTTCTCTTTCTCTTCTCTTTATCTTCTCTTTATCTTTCTCTTCTAGCTGTAGAGAAGCTTGGGAAAAAAACTGAAAAACTGAAAACTACAAAAACTTAAAAACAAACCCATAAGCAATAATTTTTTTTTTTTTTTTTTTTTTTTTTTCTAGTGGAAGCATTCAGCCCTCTAGCCTACTGGCATGTCCAGGATCTCCTTATCAGTCCAACAAATAAACATATTTGTAAATAAAAAACAATAGAGATAGCATTTGAAAGAGGGGGGAAGAAACTGTCCTTCAAAATAGGGAATGGACTTTACAGTATTTTCTCAATAAAACCCCTCCCCTGATACACATTAGCAAAGATGAAAAAGGCAGTTTGGTTTAAAAGCCATATTATCAAATCCCTATAATATCTTTTTCTTTTTTCCTTAAATCTGCATACACAGGGAAGAGGGAGGAGGAACTCAGCCATCTCAGCCATTTAAAGACACATCTGCTCATCCCCAGAATTTGATTTCAGCTGTCACCAACTCACCTGAAATGATTATATGGGAAACCAAGCTTATCAACTCCAGTTTCCCATTTCCAGTGATTACAGCATTTTGCAATTCTGATATTTTTTGCCTGCAGAATATGGCAGACTGAAATACAATCTTGGTTTATTTTTTAAATAACCAGATTGCTTAGTTCAAAAGAAAAGCAACAAAATAAAAACATTATTTCTTCTGCTTCAGAATAAAGATTCTTCCATCTTTTAGAATAAGACTGCTGCCAAACTGATGATTTTTCCATGGCTAGAACATATTTTTCATTTAAAAGTGGAATATGTAAAGTTTACTGAAAACAGAGATATTTTCTCTGAAATTTAAAAATGCACAAGAGTCTTTTTCCCTCTAAATAAAAGAGAACATTTGTAACTGCTTTTTATGATTTCCTTTATATGTGTACTGAAAAATTATGTTTGACACAACTTGGAAATAGACTCTCCCTCTTATTTCTAATGTATTAAATGGGAAAACAGTAGCAAAACTTGTTGCTATGGTTGGATTAAATCACCCTGACATCAATATTACACATCCTTCATTATTAACAGACAGCGTGAAAAAAAATAACCTTTGGTATTTTCTACTCAAGACCAAGGTGGTGCAATATCTTCTGGGATAACCATCCCTGGGATGTTTGTGGGGAATATATGGGTAATTAACATGTGCTCCTTCTTTTGTGGGGAAATACATGTATTCTCTGCCTCGGGTGGGGGGAGGGGGTGAAGGAGGGGAAAGCAGAGGTAACATTACAGAGTCTAGGATAAATAAGTAGTTAAAAGAAAACTAAACATTAAGGTTTTTAGGAAAAAGGACTAAATAAAAAGGGGCTATGAACTTCCTCTCACCCATGTTTTATTCTTGTTTTGGCCTGGGAACCTTAGTCAGAATTACACACGTTGCATAGGAGAGATGTCTGTCTAATCTTAGATTTTCCTTCGAACCAAAATACTCTGTCTAACTGGTTGGGTCAAAAAGGGCAGCTGTGTTTTACAGCTTAGCCAGCAGAATTTGGTTAAATGTCTGTCTCCTGACAAATCAGTATTTTTGAAAACAGAGGTGACTCAGAGACACGTGAGGCAGTAAGGCTGTGCACCTCAACAACTGGCAGCTGCTTTATTCTCCAAATCCTCCCAGGCAAAGCAAACTTAGAAGAAATGTTATTTTGATTCGGTGACATATATTGCAAATGTGCATACCATTGGGACAAAGAGCCATAGCAGGTGCCCCTTACCTGATTTTCTTGGTTTGAGTGGGTATTTGTTCCATAGCTGGGCATAAGTGGGAGCTCTCCTGCTCCCGGTTTTCTCTTTCTGACATCGACTACTGTGCAGCTGGAGGGTATGGTTTATTCCAGCCATTTTAATTGCAGTGTTCATCAAGGCTGCTAATAAACATGAACCACCGCAGTGCTACTTTGTGTTTCAGAAAGATCTCACTCTGTCTTGCACAGTGACAGATTTTGTTTTCTTTACTCAGGAGAAAAATATCTGATTCAGCCAGTGAGCAACTGCACTGATTTCACTGAGTGAGCAGGAGGGGGACATCCCTCAGCACTCCCAAGGACAAACCAGCCCAACACCCTGTGATCCCTACCAGGGAGGAGAATCACACATGTATCCAGATAGTACTTCAGCCAGAGGTTGTCAGTTCCCATTAACTTTAATTTTTTATTTATTTATTCACAATTACTATCCAGAATATTCAACCTGGACCGGATTCTGACATTTTGAAGGCCTAATTACTAGTCTAACAGGGAAGACTACATTAATTGTCAGTAAGACAGTGTGGCTATTATCAAAGGAACTGCTGGCAACATACCCAAATGCCTGTTATCAGCAAGGGAGAAAGTCTGCCAACTTTATGCTAAAGAGAGTTTTTACTCCGAGTGGGGTTTTTAATTCTGAAAGTTAAATAAAAATGCAGAAGGCATTTCCAAAAAGAATTATTAGGAAGGGATATGGAAAAGGAAGGTGAAACAGGGAGAATGAGAAAGAAAAAGGTGCATGGGAAATTTTTCCCTGGATGCATAATTTGTTTGGAAGGAAACAGAGAATGGGGAACGGAGAAGAGGAGAAGTTATCTTTTCTTTTGAAACACTGGAGACAGGTTGTGGGGAGTGGTACAGGAGTACTCCTACTGCTTCTAAAATTTCTCAAGGGCCTGATTACTATAACTTGCTCAGGTTTACAGAGGCTGACTCATTTGTGGGAAACAAAGAGTATTTCCACAGGGCAGATATTTGAGATCTGTTTTATTTCTGCCTTTCTTGCCCAATTGCATGGGGCATTACCACAGATGGTCCGCAAATCTGACTTCACAAATACCTTCCTAATCCAGAGACCCATGATCTTTTCTGCTCTGTTTTTGTGATATGTTGTTATAGTGTGCCTTTACTGATTAACAGTAAGGCTTTAAATGTGAGTAGTACACTGAGGGTAATCAGGGATATTTGGTATAGACATTTATGGTGTAAAGTCCTGTAGACCTTTCTGGAGTATATTTTTATTGTGTTAGCCTGTGTTGGTGAGGGAGATAAACGCGTTGGAAGAAAGAACCACTTAATGGCACCTAATGCCATCACACATGTGAAAGTTTGCCATGAAATCACATGCCATCCTGTAGCCTGCTCCCCGTGGAGCAGTGGACGTGCCTTCAGGCAGGATTCCTACCCTCAGGGCTTTGTACAGTACAACTGTGGCAAGTATTTAACTCCATTTTTTTTAGGTTCTAGAAAAAAGTAAATAAGCTTGACCAGCTCCTGGTGGTCATTTGCTTTATTAAAAATTGATGTTTGACTACCATTTCTCAGAGTGGTCAAGTTCAAAGGGAAAGAAGCCCTTCAAGGATAACTTGAAAGATGATCATATTTCGGTATTGACTATCAAATTGTCTGTTGGGCCATGAGCTACATGATAGCTATTCCTCAGAAGTGATCTAACAAACAACGACTGAAAAATATAGAAAAGTTACATATGGAGATCGCTCTCGAAAGTAACCAGACAGCTCATTTCTAGTATCTTGGCAATGCTTCTTTATGGAGAAGGTGCCAGATGGATCTCTCTGTGGCATCAGATATTTCCACTCACTGAGGCCAGCTCAGTTGTTTGAAGATGCTTCGCTTTCTCCACTGGGAAATTTCTTTTGGTGTACACTCTGCGATGCTTTATCTCATTCGGGTAAGAAAATCTTAGTATATACTTGATAGGAAATAGTAAGAATGCTTCCCAGAGAAACTGGAAAATCCTCTTTTTACAAGTCCTTGGTTTTTCCCCATCTTGGAAAAGTTTTTGAAATATAGACAGTATTTAGCAAATCCCATTGAAAAAACAATTTATAGTTCAGATTCATCGGAGCAGCTGCAATGGGATGTGAGTGCTGAATTTGGCTTCCAGGTATTGACCGTGCAATATGACAGTATTGATGTTGGACTGAAGTGCTTTTTCTTGGGATTTTAAATGTGGAAATCTATATGACCCTAGCTTTGAAACTCTAGTCATACCACCAGGAACTCCTCAGCAACCACTCTTTTTTCTTATAGAAAGAAGATAATCTGATCCTCTTAGTATTTTGCCAGTAATGAAGGATCTAATTGTCTTTTTCCTCATTATTCAGGGTCTTGGCTATTAAAAACTCAAGAGCTAGTACAACTCCATTCTGTTTCCTTAAGTGTTACAGCTTGAGTTTCCCAAAGGTAGTTTTAACTTTCTTGATTGCCTTCCCTGCTGTACCATCTAACACTGAAGTATGATTGTAACTATCAGTTGACCCACTTCTATGCTTCTAATCTAAAAAATAATCCTAATTTAATTTATAAAAGAATGTTTGCTAACTTTTCTTGGCACGGGAGTTTTGGACCAAGATTTAAGGTTTTTCTGGTGTTGAAATCCCCAGTATGTTTTCAGTCATGCTTTGTAATATGCTTCTTCCCTTTGTCATAATGGCTCAGTTAAATACAAACTCAGTTTATAATGACAAAGTGAAAGTGCAGTTTCTAGAACATTTTCTATTTTTGTGTCTGATGGGCCGTCTTTGTTGATGCTTATTATAGGCACATACCAAACACTAGCAAAGTAAAAGAAAATGTTCCCCTGACTTTGGATCAAGACCTCAAATAACGTCAAACCCCAGTTTGAATTTAAATGGCTTCTCCTTTCTCAACCTTCCCATATTTTTGCAATGCATTGAGGGAAGGAGAAAACACTGTTGTAATATCCTTTGCTCATTTAAAAGCAATGTTTTTAGAAGGAAATAAATATGGTATTGTGTACCTACTTATAATAGCCATGGGTAAAATTATGCTGCATTGGTTATTGTTCCTTACATATATTACCAATTGAAAAGGAAATGAAATTTGAATTAATGGACCCATTTGTACAAACATGATTGTTAATATTAATATGCAGGTTAAGTCAGTTGGCAAGAGCAGAAATAAATTAGTGGGTCTCTCAAACACAGTATTTCACTGGAGTCTAGCTGCACAGATGCTGAAAATACAATCCTGTAGTTAAACCAGTGTGTGGGGAGACTTCTCTTAAAGTTCAGGGGAAATATCGAAGTGCAGATTCCCCGCAGTACACTCTTATTGTCCAAAAGTCTACATGCACTACCAGGAGATTATTAGTGTTTACAGAGAAAAAGCACTCTGCGAAGGAAGGAGCTGGTGGAAGTAACAACCTTCCCCATTTCCTTCCACGGCTGCCGGGCTCACGCTGTGGCTGTAGGATATTTTGGATGGATTTTTCAGTTGAGAAAATAGCCATGAGGAGTATGGGTTTTGAAGGCTGAGGCAGAAGTGTTAAAACCCAGTTTTTGAACCCTGCCTGTCCAGGTAGCGCTCAGGTTGACTCCACGTGCCTCCACTGTAAGGGCAGACATCACAAGCAGAAAGACTGCAGGCATATTTATTACTCTCAGATGTGCAAGCTCACAGGAGGAAACCCTGTCCCTGGTTAAGAGGTAAAGCTTTGGAGAGCTTGCTGGGAATCTCATTAGTAGATTACAAGTTTTGCTAGTTGATTATTCATGTTTCTAAACTATACCTCTAAAGACTTTAAATTTGTGATCTTCAATTATTATGCTGAAGGTCATATTTTTGTGCATCGAGTCTCTTAATTATTAATTATCTCCCAGGAAATTAGCTTTTTAGGAAAAAGAAAGCCACCCACCATAACTACACACCCTTGTTTGTAATCCCCTTCATTTCCTCTGATTCTTTCCAAAAACAGTATGGTAGTTTTGCTGGCCCATTTCAGAGCCAAGTTTGAATTACCTTACTGAGTCAAAGCTGTCAGTCTCTTAACCTGAAGAAACTTTACAGATCAATCAAAAGCTGTCTTTTAGTAACAAGGAAGGGCAACTTTTCCCAAAATCAAAGAATCTCCTTGAAAATGGGCTTTCTTTGTTTCTGTGAAATACTTCACTTTTTCTTTCATTTTATCTATTCATCAAGCTTTTTGAATGTAACAGTGGAATAACAATGTTAGAAAAAAACAGGACAATCACTAAAATATTATATTCTGCATCTGAATGATAAGAATCCCATTAAAACTCAACATTAAAGCATTGTTTGCTGGAAGAAAAAATGTTCATGGCTTTGATAAAGAAAAAACATAAACAACCTTGGCTTTTCCAGCTTTAATCAAGTAATTTGTGACCCAGTAAGGGCTCTGTACTGCTGAGTTATTTTCAGAGCATTTATCACAGGTGTTTCACATGTGTTCAGCACATCCTGATTCTAATCCCCTTAATACGCTTAACAATAGTAGGGCAGCATTTGAGAACCAGCGAACTGGCTCTCCCGGTTATTTTGGACCGCGTTCTTACACAAGGACTATTTACTGGGGATTTGAATCCCCCTGTTCTAGGACTCATTTTACCCAAAAACTGACGTCATCTGTACAGAGAAGCTTCTTATCCTCAATCGCTAGGCTGAACAGCTTCTGATGTATAAAAACAGAGACACACACATAGAAAAATCTGAGACTTTGGCCAGTTCCTTCCATGTTCATACAATGTTCAGTGCACTGAACACCAACCATTTGAAGGAACTTTCCGTGTCTGGGTGCCCAACATTTGGAGTCTTGTCACCCAGTTGATGGGCACCTGGGCCATACTGTGGCTGACATCATGATGTCAGGCAAACAGGAGCAGAAATAACCCAGAGTTCTCTAATTATCCTCATTAATTCATTATTTGTGAGAGCTCCTAGCTTTACTGGTTCTATGATGGATTGCAGCAAATGCAATATGCATCCCAAACAAAAGCGAGGTCATGTAAGAGAGCAATGTCCATGAGATGATCTTCAGATCCAGCAGCGAATATTTCTGTTTAAGCATTTTAGTTTTTTTTTTTTAAAGTACTGCAGGTCATTTTTCTTAGAATGATTATGCTTTTACTGTGTGATAAATAAGATTCTGCCTGAAGATACCAGAGGGCATGTGGTACCAGAATAATATCTCTGCAACATATTTTGAGGGGTGATCACACCATTTCTAACTCACCATATGGCTTAGTGCAGATGTCCTAGCATTAAAATGACCTTCTTCATTACATAAAGGTCACAGATGCAGAATTCAACATTTTGTAACCCTTGGCAGGGGTACAGGCTATGTAGGGTGTACACCTGTTGCTTTGCCTGCTGTTCAGAGCACTGTCACCCAATAATTGACTCAAACACTTGGATTGAATTTTAGCTTGTATTGCTGTTGGCAACACCAGCTAATAAACGTAGATGCTATTAAACCATTCAATGTGCTGAAATTAACAAATAAAAATGCTAACATGCTAGAAACAAATTCTGTATAGGTTTTCCTTTGGTAGCCCTAGTAACAAGAAACACCATCTTCTTTTCTGAATCTCTGTCAATGGTCATCTTCTGTTTTTAAGAAAAGAAAAAAAAAAAACAAAACAGAAAATAAGTTAAGGCAGTGATCAGGGGTTTATGTAGATAAAACAGGTAAATTATGTTCCACTCAAAATCAGCTTTATTTCTGCATCTGAATCCTGGAGCAGGCATACTGGCCAGCTTTAACTGCTCCCCCCTGCCCTGTCCTGCTAACAGAAGGGCTGGGCTGGGTTTCCCTGCCCTTCTCAGACTTTGCACCATTCTCCGCTTCTTTGACAGAAAAAACCTGGGAGTGTTCCTCAGCATATTTCTCCTGCTGCTCTATGCTGCTTCAATCAGGCAGTATGTTGAACGAGATGCGAGTCCCCAGCCTCTTGATTTAAGCAGGGTTGCAAAAGTCAATAAAGGTCACAAATAATGACCAGGACACACTTCTGCTCTCTTAGGTGTGTTCAATGGTATTGTCTTTTGTTGGATGTCACTAGAAAAAGTTGTAGTTTTCAGGCAGCTCTGAAGATTAGGGTGTTTCAAACAGCATATTCTAAAGTTAGAATAGTGTAGGATAGGATAGAATAGAATAGAACAGAACGGAACAGAACAAAACAGTTGGAAGGGACCAATATTAATCATCTAGTCCAACTGACCACTTCAGGGCTGGCCAAATTAAAGCTTGGTATTAAGGGCATTGTCCAAATGCCTCTTAAATACTGGAAAGGCTTGTAAAACTGACTACCTCTCTCACAAGCCTGTTCCAGTGTTTGACCACCCTCTCAGTAAAGAAGTGTTTCCTGAGTTGTGCTTGGCGTCATTCTTTCCAGCTGATCATCCAAAAGTACTTTTACACAGCCATTGCAAATTTATTAGACTATTTTGAGGAATTTCACCAGTACAATGATAATGCATTCAGGAATATCTCAAAATCATGTTCCCTCAGCAAATCTCAGAGCACCCAATCACACATACTGGTTCTGCCTGCTCTATGCATCTTCCTTAGCAGAGAGCTTTCATGAAAGTTACTGATTTAGTTTGTTTCATATATAACCAAAACATGCTGCCTGACAACCTAATTGAAATAGGAACACCTGATGTGGGAGCATTTCATTAAAAAGGGATATCAACCACTGATCTGGGATGTGACCTTTTTTTGATTATGAATAAAAAAATCCAAAGGCATATGAAAAGTTGACCAAAAAATATGAAAAAAAATCCAACCTAAGACTGTATTTTATTCCCACGGGTAAAGGCACAAAAAGAAGTGAAAAGGCACAGAAGGTAAGGTACATGATGCTCAGTGAGATTGGCACAGCATTATGAAGCATCTAATTTCAGCTGTCAAAGGGGCTCATATTGATTTTTTTTTTCTTTCATTCTCTGTGTGTGCTTTTATAGAGACTTGAAATAGAGTCTCCATTTTGCTCTTATGAAAACCACGTTACTTGGAGGGCAATGTGGGGGAGGGAAAAGAATAGCTCTTTCTGCTTGGAAAAATAGCAGCCTACTTAGCACTTACCAGAGGATTAGACACCCTAATGTTCTGAGAGGCTCCTGTTCAGGTAGGTAGAGGGGAGCTGGATGGCTTAGGAGTATTTATAAAAGTGATTTAAATGTATGCAAGCTGCTGTGTATTTTCCCATTTGTGCATTGTGAGAGAGAAATCCAGATTCCAGACATCCCTTTTGGAGTTATAAAACCTAAATTAAGGGTGAGGAGCACATAGCAATTCAGAAATACCTCCATTTGTAGATCATAATTGAAGTTATTGAAAAGGTTGTTGCAAGGAAAACACCCTTTCTTCAGGGCTGCCCCAGCAGCTACAGTCTGGCTCCTTGACGTTTAGATAGGGAAAATGAAAAACTCCTGTCATGGTCCAGGTTTGACTAGTCGAAAGATTGACTTTTCATACTTTTCATCATTTCTAATCGGCAAGAAAATTTTAAATCTTCACAGGATCAAAGGAAGATTTATTAGCAGCACAGATACCTGAACTTCTTAAGTTTTTTCAGAGAGGTTGTTGTTATTAAGTGGAAAATGTAAAGGGTCTAAGAGTTGCATAATTCTTATTAACAAATAAGTTTCACTGCAGTGTGAAGAAGGGAGAGAACTCACCTTTCCTTATTTTTCCCTAGGTGGTTGTTGTGGAGAGGACTTCACCAGAGCTTCTCTAACCTTGCATCTCCCCCATGCCTTTTTAGCAGCTGGAGGAGCATCCAGCTTTCTGCAGTCACACATTTGCAGTTGTTCCCTGCCCTCTGTTTTGGAGATTTAAAATGGCCAGAGGCCATAGCAGATGTATGGCTGCTTCCACTGCATCCCTTGCACAGCAGTCTTGATTCATTTTTTTTAGGGCAACACAGCATAGGGGGGCGGGTGAATTAAAAAATAATCTGTTAAAATTCCAGCAGAGGAAAAGTGAAAATACAGTAAGGATTCTGATTCTATTGCATCAAATGTTAGCTGCCTCCTTCTGTTTGGCACTGTAACAGACCAAAATTTGAACGATCCAAATGACAGTTTTGAGAAGGGAGAGGGAAGGGAGGACAACAAAAAAATTTTTCATGACTCAAACATCTTCCTTTTTCTCCCCACGTTATCTGGCAGAATTAAAAACCCAGCAGGAAATTAAACACATACACCTGACAAAGAACTGCTTAGAAAATGTGATGTGTGATTATAGATGACTCATTCTCATTCTGGAAGACTGTCTCCTTTAAAGATTCTAGCAAGCTCTGTTGTCTTTTTTTTTTTTTTTTTTTCCAAAAGTCATTTTACAACTACATTTTCTAAATATGTTTTATAGTCATTATTGCATACAAAATAGCAAATGTAACAAGTTTCTTTTAATGCTGCTTTCTAGCTGGTCAAGTTATTATGAATTTATATGCCAGGTTCACAACTGAAAATATTTCAGCACCCTGCTTTCCCAGAGCATGGAAAGAAAAAATTCCTTTCTAGCTGCCTGTGAACTGTATTTGTAAACTAATATGGAGCTAGCTGGAGGCTCTATTGAAAAAAAAAAGGTAAAAAAACACCAAACAATGTAATAATAAGATTGCAGGTGATGCAATAATACTTAACACATACATGGCACCTCTTGCATAAAAGTCTGCAGTGCCTTCACAATGACCGAACTAGTCATTTTTCATAACACCCCTAAGATGCAGAGAACAGATACATAATGAGTACTCAGTAAAGGATGGAATCACCAGAGGTAATTACCTCTGGTGCACAGGAAAACTAATGCTTTAAGTCTTCATCAATAATAAATAGTTTAAACAGTAACTTGGTTTCCATCACTGAAACTGTCTGGGGATTTGAGTTTTCAGCATGTTGTTCCTGAACTGGAATTTGTCCAAGCCATCCAGGTTAAGAGGCAAAATGTGGCTTTCAGAAAAATTGCTGGGAGTGTTAAATGATCAAAAAGGGGTCACATCCAACAGTAGGTCCCATCAAAGGATTAGACCTACATCATCAGGGTGCTCTTTAATAAACCCCTATCGGAGTATTGGCTCAGTACAGACTTAAAAGGAAGACTGCGGTCTAGTGAATCACCAGCACTGTTTAGTGCAGAATGAGTGTAATGTCACTTAACTTGAAGGATTTGACATGATGAGAACACAGAGTGGTGAGATGTACAGCCTGAAACCACCAAGGACTTGTGCTTTCGAAAAACACATATTAAATATTGTACTGAGTTTACAAGGACTGTATTCCACTCCCCACTACACCAGGCAATCATTGTCACTGCAAGAGATGTACCTATAGGACTAAGAAGACCCTGCATGCTATACTGTGAGATCCTGATGTTAACTGCCTATAACATTTAACAACTTGAATGGTTCAGAGCAGTCTTTGTCCTGCTCAAGTACATCATTTATTTGTGAAAGTTTAAGGTGTTTCCAGAACTGAGATTACTAATAATAGAATGCTCTTCCCGTGTTAAAAAGATAAAATACTAGCAGTTCTTTGACTGAGAAACTCTTTTGCTTCCAAACCTTGGAGCTAAAAATTGTAACTTAACTTCAAAACAAAATACTGTTTTGAACAATAGAAGAGTCTCATGCTATTTTTGTAAAAATCAACTAGAGGTGGCCCAAACTCCATGTGTTTAGGATCAGTGGTAACTTATAAACCTGGTAGCAAAATTCTCACATGTTCCTGACATTTTCCTGCCAGTGGCCTGGACTTGATACCTTATCTCCCTGTCCAAGGAATATTTCTTATCTACTGGACCCTGAAAAGTTCTAAGATATGCTAGAATATATCTTTTTTCTCATCAATGAGAAGATGTTGGACCAAAACACAGAGGCATGAGGAACAGGGGGTGGGAGATGTGCAGAGAAGAAGACGTGAAGACAGAGGACAATAGTCAGAGCTAGAACTGGGAACAATTAATGTAAACAAGAGAGTAAGAAGTTACTTGAAGGCAAGAGGGATTAAGGAGGGGAAAAAAAAAAGAGGAAGTCTTTGTTCAGCAGCAAAAGAAAATGGGAGTCATCTTGAGTAGTGATGACGGAGGTAGGCACTGGAGAAAAAGGAAGAATGGAGGTGGGCAAGACTCGAGAACTGGGGAGGTGAACTTAAATGTGACAGAACAGATAAAAAAGGAGAGAAAACATTTCTGTATCCCATGTCCGTAAGTCTGAACAATGACTAAATAAGATGCTGGGAACTCTCCCGGGCAACTCTGTTTTTTTCCAACTTCCTTAAATGGCAACTCTTGATACAGCTCAGTGGAAATTCACCCCTTATATTTTAAGAGGTTTTTTCTCCCCTTCAAACTTGCATAAGTAAAGCTTCGTTAAAAGCATGGTAAGACAGCCAACCTATGAACACAGATTTTAGGAAATGACAGAGTCTACAGGAACTATTTCTGCTAGACTTTGCCTGATTTGGTGTTGGGGTTGTGGGTTTGTTTTTTTTTTGGTGTTGCAATGAATGGCTTATATTAAACCCGAGCAGCTATATAGGGAGCAAGAACTGAATCTATAACTATTTGGGGTGGAGGGATCGGGTGGGGTGGGGAGCCGTAGGGGAAAAGCCGAAGCTGAACTAGAAACAGCAGAGGAGGGGAGAGCAATCGGAATAGGTGCAAGATTTTGGAACCTTTTTTGAACTACATTGTTGGTCATAATTGAACCCAGGACAGTGAAGATTGAAAATGATAGTCATTTGCTACCCTATGATAAGCTTTAAATTTTACTAGAAAGCAAAGCATATTTTTCTTCCTGACAGGAAACAGCACTCTGAAATGAAGCTGCATGTGTATGGATTATGACCTTTTTTTTTTTGTCAAAGGACAACCGGGACATTGTGAATTGCGTATGATGAGACCAGAAGAACAGACACCACAATTAGTTTTGGCATGCAAGGCACACCTTCAAGGGGAAAAATGATGTTGATTGCCAGCAATCCTTTTCTGGAAGGCTACAGATCACTTCCCTGGCTCCTAGTGCTAGTGCTGGACCTGACACTACTGCAGGATAAGTGCAAAAACCTTGCACACACTACTCAGAACTTACTGAAATAACATCCTTGATTTATTGTTTTACCAAGTAAAAGGCACAAACTGGGCTGCTTTGCTAAAATCTTTTTTAAACTTGAAGTATCTTTGCTTGCAGACGACTGAGGAGATTTACAGATCTGTACAAAAAACAACAATATCTGACAGCAAACTCCTCCCTCTTGTATCATCACCATTGCTGGGATGCCTTTCAGCATCCTTAGGGAGAGTGTGTCTTTCCAGTCCTTCCCTTGCTCAGCTCAGCCCTCTGATGTGGTTGGTGATTCGTCTCTTTTTGTTCTTCCTGAAGAGCCTGTCTCTTTGATGACAGTCTTTGATGTTCCTGTTCACATTCAAAGATACTGCCTTTTTCTACCATAAAAAGAAGGTTTTAAAGCAAACCAAAGGTTATAGTAATAAATGAAGTTCATAAAATCAAACAAAATTAATTAAGATTGCATAGACAGATTCCTCAGTCTCTAGTGCAGTGGAAAATCACTGATAGTGTAGGCATTTTTCTATATATGTTTTTGAATTTAGGGTTGAGATTTGTTTTTTGGCTACTAGTATGTGTTTACTCAATTTAGATAAATTATTTAAATTATTGCAGTTTCTATGAATCATTTCATATGGTATTCACTGCTTTATTACGGTCATTATGAGGATAGTTTAGTCTCTGACTGATGTAACTTACCTTATTGAAAGACGTAATTACTGCTGTTGAGAGTATTTGTTTAAAAGGAGTAGAGGTTTCCTAATAATGTCCCTCTACTTTTTGTCTCCTTGGGCAACCCTCCAAATCGTTTCTCTCTGGTGCCTGGAGAATTTACCCAAGCTCTGCAGTAGCACAATAGTGGCAAAATGAATGCTGATCATGAGAAGATATCTCCTGAATCTGTCATTTCTTTCATTGGTCAGATGCTGCCATTGTGGCACAGCAAAAGTCTTCTCCTTCTGAGGCACTGAATTTTCAACTGTGGCAGTAGTTTCAGCCATAGGAAGTCACAGTGCTCAGGGCTGAAACTGGGCTCCATGCCGAGAGGTGTGCCATTCACTGCCTTGGCTGCTGTGTTTATACCTTCTCAGTTATTCTTCAATGGCGACATATATTGTCTCTCTTGAATTCTGAAGCAATGAAAGATGCCATTAATATAATAAACTCCTTGACTTGCTTGAGGTTGAATGATCAGAAAATTCATTCCCCAGTAGGGATTTTTAAACTGTAATGAAGAATTAAAAAACCTAGCTGCATTACAAGGAACCTGTCAGATTTTCCCAAGCTCTTTCTTCTATGAGGTAAGAAAGGGCAGAGGGTCCAGCTGTTAATGGCAATAGTAGAGGACAGCTAGAACATTGCTCAATAGAACTGTCTGGGGTCTACACAGGCCAGTGAGCTGTAAACAAGGAAAGAAAATGCATGCTTAGAAACCACTGTACTTTCATTATATCACTGTAGATGTTTTCCACAGAAAACACCAAATTAAGATTTCAACTATTCTGACTATTATTTTGACATTTTAGAGGATGAGCTAGGAGAGGATGCTGGTGCAATTTCTAGAACAATAAGGCTGTCTATAGAATGTTCATGGTTAGAGTCACTAATAGTAAATTTTGGCTTGTAATTTCTATGGCAAAAGAAAAACCAGCTCTTCCAAAAAGCATCAAAAAGTGAAAATTTTATCCCTGAGGAGTCTGACACAATTGTGTGGGGTGTCGAGAACATACTAGCTATTAGCCATAGTTCTATTCAGAGCCTCGCTCTATAAATGATATTGCAACAACTTTGTTCAGGAGAAAAGAGAATGAAGAATCATAATTCGTACTGTAGGATTCACTGAAGAGAGAGTGGGACTTAAAAATCAAATATCGGCTTGCCTTTTACTTGGGGAAATGAAGTATCCATTGAAGCGAGATGCTTTGAGGAATGCGAGTGTTAAAGTTCACACTGGTTCTCTAACAATATGGATTGCAATATGTATAAATAGGTGGCAACAGTTAGACTGCAATACCAACTCTCACAAGGCTGTTATCCCCTCAATGCCTCTGCCTGTCATCTTTCCGTATCTTTGAGTATTCAGGTTGGGAATTCCAACCATGGAGGGTATGAGATGGTCCTACACCTTCCCCATCTCAGCAAGGTTGTAAAGGTGGTCTGAGGTCTTTCAGATCATTGGGGTAGATAAAGGAGACCATAGGGATTCAACTGAGTGCAGGGAATAGACCTCTTTACCTGTTCATCAGGTAAAGCAGGATATAGGGGAGGTGGAAAATGAAGTAAACTGAGATCTGAGGAAGCATCCAGGGCATACGGTAGAACAGGTAGAGGAAGAAGTGGACAGGTGCCTTGACTGATGATGGGGAGCGCACCTACCACCACAGTCCTGCACCCACAGCACATGGGGTGAGCCCAGATCAGTGACACTTGGGAAGTGGCTTTTGATGAGTCATAATCCAAAACTTCCAGATGGTAACAGTCAGTTGCATATAGCTTTTACAGGTCCCAGTAGTTCAGACAAATTTTCTCTGTTACATGACACAGGTAAATAGATGTACAAAGGTGGTCTTGGGGAGAAAACTGGAAATGGGAACAGCAATCTAGAGAGGGAGATGGAAGGATAGGCCCTGGGAGAAAATAGTGGGAAAGAGACTGGGCTAATGCCTGCAGTCTTTCAAACCCCTTGCCTCTCCTTCTTGCCTGTATTGTGTGCACACACAGCATGACAGAGTATCTAGTTAAATTATCGGTGCTATTTTTCTCTAACTTTTTGGTGCTTTACTTTGCAGCCTGAATAGGTACTTTTACAATGCTCTCTGCAACACTGAGGGAAATTGTATGAGACAAGTTGCAAAGGCCCTCAGTGAACACCCACAGGTGGGCAGGCAGTTAATTTCCTAGTTATCTCAGATGCGGGTTTAAGAAGTGACAATAATAAAGCAGAAAGGCTGAAGACTCACCAAATAAAGGAAAAGCAAACAAATCCATAAGTAGAGTTTTCCTGGTGGCTTAGAAATACAGCTTCTAGGGTTGTACAATAATTAAAGCATATTTTCTCTTTCACTGTATTTCTGTTATTTTTGTGCCAAATTCTGCATTTTTTTCTGGCAATAATACAAAAAGGGAGACCTGCTTCTAATTCAAAAAAAGCCTTAACATTCTTGTCTTAAAAATAAATACAATAAATAAATCAAACATTTTGAGAGTAAGGCATTTTTCTTTCACATGTATTGTTTTCCTTTGTCAGTTTACAATGTGAATCAGGAAAAGATTTGTTAGTAATATTATGTTTAGGTTTTTCAGTANTCCTTAGGATAAATATATTATTCTTGACCAATGAAATTTCTTTCAGATCTGGCTGAAGTATGAATTATTTAAAATAACTAATTGCCTGCTGTAATGGTGTTGATTAGGAAGATTCTGCAGTATGTGAAAATTAATTAATGTCTAGAAGTGTTCTGCAGAGGCTGGCTCACTGGCTTGATCAGTGTCTCTAGCAGCAGCCGCATCGCCAGTGCCTGACTGCTTCTTGCAGGAGCAGCTATTATGTTAGGGATTATGAGATAAATAAACCTACTGTGTCCTACTACCTCTCTGGACTCAAAATATATCTGCAGTGCCACTGTTGTATCTCGTCTGGGTCACTCCTGGCACTCACCCATATTCTGGCAGTTGGAGAAAAATGTACAGAGCATTCTGGATGATGGTGAAAATCATCATGGGGAAGTTTCCACATCCCTCACTTCTTCTCTATGTATTTGTGTTAAGTCAAAATGGTCAAGTCCATTGTTAGACTTAAATCTTCTGCACCATCCCTTGGAGCAACAGCATTCTCCTTTATCAGCTGTTTACAAACAAGTATGCTTCAAGATACCTATTCTGGAAGCATGTAGTTCAAACACTCCTAATGATAAATGCTGAGTTTGCTACAGGAAGGTGTGCCACACTTTAGTTGGAAGGCCAAACTTCTGAAATATAGGATGTTCCAGTAATTAGGCTGTCGGTGTGATCTTAACTCACATACGGATTTTTCATTGACAGCTCCACTTCATAATGCTTTCACCACAGGAGCCAGGTCGTGGTAATATATACATTCTACACACCAAGGAGACAGAGCTAGGGATTCATAGAAAAGGGTATTTTCCATCCTATTAATCTTCAAATCCTGTTGAGCAGCCAGAATTCATGGTGCAGATGCAGAAATCCCTTGTCAGTGTAGAAAGTAATAGTAAACATAACGCTGCTCATTACCGAAGGTTTTTGAAAGATCGTTGGAGGTAATTTAGTTGAACTTCTCCCCCCAGCAGGCAGGACTGCTGCCAACACCAGGTCAGGTCAGCCATGTCGTTGTGTAACTGCATCTTGAAAACCTCCAAAGTTGGAGATTTTGGAGTTTACCTGCACAGCTTGACAGACTGCTGCACTGCGAAGTTTCCTCCTAGTGAAAAGTTTTTCATAATGATGATTTTAACCTTCCTAAATCCCTTTTTTTTTGTTACCCTTGAAGTAGTTGTTGCCTACTCTTATACCAGCCCTTAGAATCTTCAGCAGACTAAGGACTTTGCAACCTTTTCTTGTGGCCCAGGGGCCTATGAACACCTTCTTAGTCCCCCACAAGAACTTCTCCAGCAGACGGTCCAAAACTGGATCCATTTTCCCATGTGAAGCCTCATGAACTACAAGCAGAGGGAAGTCACAACTTGCTCATACATTTTGGTCAATTTCTCTCAACACAGCCTTATCTGCATCTTACCGTATTCACAGTAAAAGATTGTATTCAACCTAGAGTTCATCACTACTCTTCTTTTCAGCAGGACTGCTACTCATCTTTTAATTATGTGCAAACTTACAATGTCACAAGAGCAAAAGTTTACTTTTGCTGTTGTTGAATATCATGAGGTTTCTGTTGGTCCATTTCTCAAGTTCATCAAAGTCCCTGTGGGTTCATGTTTTGCCGTTCATTGTGCAAGTCTCTCCCCCTACTTTAGCATCCCTGATAAATTTGCAGGTGTTGCATCCTTGGTCATCACCTAGATCATTGATTAAGATATTGAACAATATGAGCTAGGGTTTGGGCCTTTGGGTACTCTGCTTATTGCTGGCCATCAAGAAGGTGCCAAGCCAGTCATTGCCACTCTTTGAGCCTAGAGGTACAGGCAATTTTGGGTCCATCTAACTGTCATTTCTTCCAGTCCACACTTCCCCAGCTCCCAAAAGAAAATGCTGTGGGGTATAGAGTCAAAAGATTTCCTAAAGCTTAAGCATATCACATCTGCAGGCCTCCCCTTGTTCACAGAGAGAGTAATTTTGTTGTAGGAGACAATCAGGTTTGCCAAGCATCACTTGTCCCTGGTAAATCCATGCTGATTACTGCTTTAAACATTTTGTTCTTCACATTTGGAAATGCATCCCAAAAAGTTAGGCTGTGCAATCTTTCCAGGGACTGGAGACTGGGTGGTCTGTAAGTCCCCAGACCTTGCCACTTACCTTTCTTAAAGACGACATCTAGAGCTGCTATGCAAACAATCCAGGGAAAGCACGTGAGAGCCTCAGGGAAATTTATGTTTTCTCTGTGAAGGGCAGCATATCCTGGAACTGGTTTGCCCTGACAGAAGGCCTGAGCCTGGGAAAACATCACGGTCCTCATGATCTCATGCCTGACCATGCTCATATGTGCGCAGGTATTTATCCTAGCTAACTGTGCCATTTCTGTGCACTCATACTGGTTTTAGACTTCTCACTTAGGCTTCTGAATTAACAGGATGGGTCACTGCATACATAATTCCTCCAGTCCATAATCCAGAACACAATATTTAATCAGCATTTAAGCTCAACTTCATTCTCAGTGTTTCGCCCTCTTAGGGGAATATTAGTTATAAAGAAATCTTACTCAGTGCCCCAAGTTAAGGAATCACTCCCTTAGGCAGTGTGACTCGTCCTATTGAATTCAACTACAAATTCATTTTGTTGCATCAACCAGCAAAATATGATTCATATACTGTTAATACTCAGCTGCATGTTTGCAATTTGAGTACTTAATGAATTTCAGTTCAACAAATTAATTGCCAGTTTGGTCTGAAAATGTTTCAGAGATTCTTGGGAATAAGAAAGAACATAATTCAGTTCCCTCATCTGTGTGGAGCAGCACATGACCTCTGCTGCTACAGCTGTCATAAGAAAAAAAAGTTGTGTCTATTTAGAACAGCCATCATCAAGCAAAGCAGTTCAGAGGTGAAGTCACATGCTAAGAATGCTTTTGCTAATTATTGCTGGGTATTAATGCAAAGAAGATAATTCAAGTGTCAGCCACAGCAATCAACTCTCTACTTGGAAACACCCATAAAGTTTTGAAACAGCAAGAGCCTTTTAAAAGATTCTTCAGGAAAATATTTGAAAATTGTTTTGTTTTGAGGTAGTTGCATTTGGAAGTGCCCTGGTGGTTGTGGTCTTTTGTTTTGCAGCTAGCACACTGTGAAAAATCTCTGCCCCACCAGAGGCTGCCTGCAATGCAGGCGGTGAACTGCTCATCCTTGATCCTTTGGCTTCGGTGGCAGTATGGGGAATATCCACACAGAGAGCACAAGCAGAGGCAGCCTGGGTTGTGAAAAGGCTCTATTTCAAGCTGGTGAATGTTGACAGAACAAGTTCAGGAATCCCTCCCGGACTTAAGTTGTTTCTAAACTGCAGCCTTAAGAACTTCCTTCTGTCTCTGGGACAATATTGCTACAAGGGACAACAAACACGAAACACTAATAGAGATTTCTAGAGAGTGTCACCAAAAGGCCAAATGAAAGCAGTGAGGGAAACATCGTGTGGCTTTTTACATCCTGAGTTTCTGACTCTGGATCCTGTTAAGAGAAATGCAGGAAGAAATGCATTCTGGCATGGATACCACTGGAATAGTGTTAATTGAGGGCATGGATCATGAAAAATATTGCCAGCTCTGTCACCTGTTACAAGTTGTTGATTTATATGGGAAACGAGACCTACAAAGGTGTGTTTGCGGATAAGCATTCATGTTTCTCTCTTGGTATAAAGGGCTGAGAATAGAGGTGAAAAAGCCAAGCAATGAGAAGAATACAAAAGATGCCCACACATCTAGTGAATATTATCTTGTTCAGTAAGTGACATGCTAATTTCCTCTTTGAGTATTACATACTGTGCCCTTGCTAAAGTTTATTATCAAGTAAATTAAACTGAAACTTGCAGCCTTTAGTATATCTGTCAGCCCAGTGAATAAATGCATTTCATTATTTTTTTTTTTTAAACAGAAAGAAAATTTGACTTTATTTTCAAAGTAATCAAGTGGAGTGATACATGCTGTCTATGCTGCCTTTTAGGTGGTTTAACGTGCAATTTTGGGTCTCTACATGAAATTGCTTAGAAGTTAAAAGCAAATTAGCAAAAAGATAATAAAAAATTCCAATTTCTTAAAAACTTGTCAACTAGCTCTTTAAATAAAGTGAAGTGAAGGATGCAGGAGGAATTATGTTAACTTTGCCCCTTGTCTCTGAGCTATTCCTGAAGATAAAGTTCTGCTTAACTTATTGTGCTAATTTCAAAAGAATACAGCGACATGTTCACAAACGATGATCTAAACCTTTAGCTTTCACATATGACACTTGAGTAGAGAGTAACAACGTATGTGTGTCAAATTCTAAAAGATAGTTTGGTCGCTGAGAGTTCATAATGTTTATGCAATAGAGTCCTACAGTTAGAAACCCAAAAAACCGAAACAAGAGTTTTCAAACCGGCAATTGTAAGTGATTCCCTTTATTGCAGCCTGGCTGCAAGAGCTGCTGTTGTCCTGGTAATTTATATCTATATTTTTGGAGTTCCTCCAGTAATCATAGTTTTATTAATTTATTTGAACTTCATCCGAGGTAGGTAGGGTAATGTGGGCAAGGGAAGGCAGTAAAGTGTTTGGCATAGAAGGAGATGCCAGTTATCTAGCTGTTGTGATATTCAGTCTTCTTATTACGTATCAATCTGCCATCGGCAGGTTATAATGAATCTGATTCCCTGAATTCTGCAAGGAATCAGTAATTCCTTAGAATCCGATTGTTTTGCAGGTTCTCAGAATGTTTCCTATCAGCTCAATAGGGTATGCAAGTGAGTTTCTCTCCAAAACAAATTTAAATAGTCCCTGAAAACATGACATTGAAAAACTAAGCCTGTGTCAGGTAGTGGTTTTGGGTTTTGAGGTTTGTGGGTTGTTGGGTTTTTTTGAAAATGTAATGTTTCATAAGAAATAAAGAACTTGCTTGCTGCAGCCATTGCTGAACTCACTGATGGCTTTGTGTGGGTGTTCCTTATTGTGGTTATGCAAAAGAAATCACGAGTCATAGGAAAGTGAAAGAAGGTAGTTACTGTAGGCTCTGCCACCGAGCTGGGGAATGGCAAAGTGCTGCAGGCTTTGGGGAGAGCGGCAATTCTCTGACATTTTGGCTCCTCGCTCTTCCTGCAGTCTATCACTTGAAATGTCATTTAAACGGTGAAGAGAATGGCTGTAAATTAGAAAGAGGAGCTGGGACTGAACCAGGAAAAAATAAAAAACATAAGATGGATTAGGTAAAATGAAGAAACAGAAACTGGGGAGCATGCTGATAATGATAAGAGAATTATAGTGATATTTGACTAGAGACAAGTTTATAACAACCCCCAAACCTAGCATATGATTTCCCCACCTGTAGCAGCTGTGATGAAGGATAATGTTTTCCCACCTCCTTTTCATTCAGGTGTGACAAACAGGATCAGCAGCAAAGCCGTCTTTGGAACAAGTTTCTCATTCCACTAATCCATCAGCGTTATCTCCTGAGCTGCTTCCTCCTCCTGTGAGCCCGCAGCAGATGTAGTTATGTTGCAAAAAAGCACAGAAATCACTTTGCAAGTCATTTCTATCAGTACCATCAGCTCACTTAAGAAATGCAACCCTGACCACTGGTCTGAGCAGTGTCTCCCTCCATCCTAACTCATGGTCAGTGAGGTATCAGCAATGACAGATGTCAACACAAGGCAGACAAAAATTGCCAAAACCCCAGGACAAATTAAAAAATGAGCAGCCAGATGGATGCTATCAAAATAAAAAGCAATGGGGTTAAAACAGGAAATGCGAGCACATGAATCTTGTGGTCTTCGAGATGTGTGGGGAAAAAATCAATGACCAAGAAATTAATTATTACCTTCCCTACTTTGAATGACTACATGCAATAAATAAATAAATAAACAAATGGGAGGTTGGATATTGCTACAACTTTGATCAGGAGTTTAACTGATGAATATATGGCTATCCTAGGAAGTGTGAAGACCATGGGCACTATGAATGGATGTGGCTGTGCCAGTCCTCTGTTTCATGGTTAATACACCAAGGAACTGTTCTGTCCTTCAACCCAGGTTTACTGCAACATTTCTAATCTTCCTACAGAATAAAAGGGTTGCTCAGTTCCAGGTCTCAGTGATACAGAACCAGAAAACTAACAGAAGCAATGACATTGATTCATTACAGTACCTTAAAGAAATCAGTCACGTTCTGGATGCTGGTTTCTATCTCTGTTTGTTGTGAGGATTCATCAACAGTTATGTTTATCTCTCTACAAATCGTCTGATAGCATTGACAGGGAATGGCGATGCTACCTGTTATTACTTATAAATATGAAGGTGTAATTTTTTTTTGTCATTGCAAGAAAAGCAAGTTTCCTTGGATAGAATTATATCCAATTTTGTTTTCAAACTGATCAGGGGATTTTTATTTATTGCAGAAGTCACATTGGCAGACCCATATAGTAAAAGTTTAGTTAACAAACAGAGGAAACAAAAGCCTTTTGGTGCAAAAATCATCTGAATACAGAACTGTGGCAAATAATCCTGAGACTAAGCTCTTCCCTCTGCACTGCTCATGGCTAGCTCCTGCTCCAGGCAGTAACTAATAGCTTGCAGTTTGGCCTTGACTTTCTGGGACAGTGGAGCAGTGCTTAAAGTACATTAAAAGTAGAAGGAAGAGGCATTAAGACGCTGACGCATATCCCTGAACCTCAGGTAACAAATGCCAGCCTGTGTCTGTGAAACACATTAAAGTAGCTTCAGGGCTGCTGTCACTCATGCTGTCTGCCTGCTCCAAAAGTGCCATTAGGGCTGTTGGGGAGAAGATGAATGGAGTGGCTCTTCAGCAATTTCTGGTGACTTAGAGTTGGAGTGGAGATATGGCACAGGAGTAACTGGGGCTCTTTTATGCTGTGGTGACAATTTGGTTGCTTATTTAACCAGTAAAAACTGGAAACGGGCTCATCATGAGTTGTCAGAGTTTGAATGCATTCACTGGGTTTTGATGTAATGGAAGGGACAGCGTCCACAAACTTTTGCAATTTGAATATTCCTGAAAAACAAAGCACATGTTTTTCCCATATCTTTCAATGAAGTGACAGCGTAGCTGCCAACTTCAGCTCTCTTTTGTGGTGACATACGTGCCACCAACATCCACTCTGTCATAATAATCTTCAGATTTGCTAATCGATGCCCCTGGGGGCGGTTGGATGAGGGGCTGATGGTCAGAGTCCGAATTCTTTTCACAACACTGTTCAGAGGGGGAGTCAAGGAGAAAAACCTGTGTCTGTATATATTCTCCAAGAACAACACGTAGGCTTGCAGTTTTCTGACTGCACTTTTCTTTATGAAATGATTCTCCTTACTGCTGCCAAAAGTAGAGGTGGAATATTAGCAGAAGGGTGGTGCTGAGCCCAGAAAGCAGGGTACACTGCACACTTTGAGCAGCCTCACTTTCTATTCTGCAGTATTTCTTTTAATCCTGCAACCTATGCAAAGTTGGGTTTTCTCCTTTACTGAAAATGGAGTGTATATACACCATTCTGAGATAAATACGTGCTAGAAAAATTGAAGCACTTTAATGATCACATCCACCAGGCTAATTTTTATGGCATGGCAATGTCTGACAGATAGAAAAGTTGGGGTTTTTGTTAAGAACTTAAGAAGTGAAAGAAAATAAGCTTACAACAAGCCTTTTCTCTGAAACTGCAGGCTGCTTGGGAGACTGTCAATACAGAAAGTGCTCTATGCTGAATGACTGTAAATTCTGGGAAAACAGATATGTGAAACTTGGTGAGGAATAAAGGCAAAACTAATGCAGCATTTCAGTCTATTTTTTCACTCCATTAATGTTCCCCTTTATGTTCTCGTTTATGTAGGTGGTGATCTCCTGTAGTTTTCACAAGTTGACGCACAGCATATTGCTGTGCAGATGGGACAAATAACCATGGTAAGTAGCAACAAAAGTGACTAAAAGCCTTAAACATCACATGGCAAAAAATATTTTCTCCATCTTTGCAAATACCTGGGCACTATGTAAATATTCACATGCTGTTACCAAAGATAATCATGTGATAACCCACAGCCTTCTATGACAATCTTTACAGCCATGTGATTTCTGCATGCAAGTTTCACCACACAGCTTGCACTGACTTGTTTCTACATCTCCTCAGGCTGTTTCCATCATTCCAAATGTGCAATAGCAGATAGAGTCCCTACCCACCAGGTTGTTCTTTATCTTTTCTCTCTCTTCTGTGAATTAGCATTCCAGGAAAGTGTCTTTGTTACAAGGAAAAAATGGAAGAAAAGGTAACCTGTCTGTGGGGAAGTCCAATTCTATTCTCTTGGTCAAAAAGAAAAAAAACGCAAATTTTTTTACTTTTCCTTGCTATTTCTCAATCACATTTAAAAAGCAGAGTGATAATCCATCCGTGATAGATTGTAATGTGTCTCTGTTCCCAGATTTATAAATAGGAATTCATAATGGAAAAGTTGTTATAAAGTATAGTTATCTCAGACACATGGTCCTAATCAACAATGCATTAATTAGCAGTACTGGAAAATGTATCAGAAGAGATATCTTTGTTTTATCCTCAAATTTTACTCTTGATGTCCCTGAAGTCACTCAACTGCATCAGCAGCAAAGCAGACATTAATCCAAATTTCATGGGTGGCCATCAAAGTGGCCATTTTTCTGAAAAATAATGAATTAAATATTACATAAGCCATTAATTTCCAGGGAAGGGGTGTTGTTTCTCATTAAGAAAGGCTTCTCATTTTCCTTCTTGAGATTATAATCCTACAAGTTATTAGTTGCTAGAAAGACTGGAGCATAGAGGCCTAATATGCCTGGTGAACAGCTCTGTACAGGCCATATCCAAAGCATCCATCCTCTCTGGGGAGCTGCTGTGCTGTCTAAATAGTCCCCTTCTGCTTCAGAGCCTGGGTTTTGTCATAATAAATGGGGCTCATTTTTACAGCCACCATCTTTCAGTCTCCAGAGTTAACAAGAAGTCCTTCCAGGCATATTTGTAGGAAAGCAGGGCATTCAGAGCCAGGCTTTGTTCATTTGAAAATGAAATGAATTAGGCAATGTGCTCTAGATGTTAGTCCCAAAGGCTAGTATTATTGCTGTTTAACCAATGGCTGTCATTTACTGAAATACCAAACCACATATTTAATTTTAATGTTACTGTCACATCTGAATTGATAAGTTAGGTATGTAAATTTGATTTCAAATGAGAAATTAAATGGCTAATCAGCTGATCATTACATTCATAGTATGTCATTAGCATTTTAGGTCTTACATTATTATTTCTCTTTGACTACTGGGTAGCTTTACTCTCACAGCATGTTATTTAACCCAATTGCTGTTTTTCTTGTTATATTTAATTAAAACTTGTGAAAAAAACATTTACAAGCGAAACAACCAAAATTACTGTTTTAAAATAGCTTGGTGCATCCCTTGCAGGGGTAGAAAAACGCTAGATAAACATGTCTGTGGATGTAAGATATCACACATATTGCTTTCTGCCCACAATTCATTCTATTCAAGTCAAACTATCATATCTGCTATTGTTTGAGAGCTAAATTTACACAAATAGGGTAAAGCAAGTCAAAGACAATAATCACTTGATTTTTACTTTTGCAATATTTGTGCTTTGGATTGGTTTCCATTGTTTTGAGTATTCATCATACTCCCATAATACTGGCTGGTCCATTGAAAAGGTAAGAGGTTACTTCTGCAGCACTTTAGGGGAGATTTGTCTTATACCCAGTTCTCTGGTTTAATCTTCAACTTTCAATTTTCAGATGATTGCTCTCTGTAGGAGGCATTCACACATTGTTGGGCTGGCGTTTTTTTACTTTAAATTATTTCTTCTATTGTGGGTGAGTTTGGTAGAATACTGAGAAGAACTTTTAAGGCTCTTATAAACCAATAACTTCTCTTTTTTAAAAAAGGGAGATCAGCATAGAAGAAGTTTGGAAAGAATATACCTCACCATAACTATCTTTTTGCTTAGAAACTCCAGCAATTCCTGGCTTGGAGTTGGATTTGGCATTTAGTGAGGAGTGACTTCTTTATACATAAAAAACCCACACACACTTGATAAGTTAATGTAGACAGCTCACACATTTTGAAATTCCAGCATACGAATGCCCTGAAAGTGTCATTTTCTCTGAATGTGGAGCAGAGCAGGATTTCTTCCTGTCATTGCAGCTCTAGGCTGCTGTGATTGTGCATAGTCTACACATCCACACTGGATGGGTGTTTCTCCAGTTCTCTTCCTACCCCTTGATCCAACCACTTGAAAGTCTAAGCTAACCAGTTCAGATGAACAAGGGACAAGGCAGAGCAGAGAAAAATACACTGGAAATTGGGTGGCAAACAGAGTGATGAACTTGAACTGTGAGTCAGACTGGGGAGCAAAATTGGGAGTTTGGCATGGAGCTTCTGTCAGAGACACTTAAATGTCTTTGGGCAAGACCAGAAACCCCTGGGAGCAGTGGATGTTTTAGGTCTCCCAAGGAGCTCAGAGAGCAATGTAGGAATTGGTGAAATCAGAAAAAAAGTAGAAATAGATCTGAAAAGAAGCTTCAGTGCCAGCAGGAGAGCAGCAACTTCTCAGGCAGCAAAAGTGAGGATTGAGGCTGGAGAACATAACATGAACAGACACAAAGTTTTGAAGACAACTGGAAACCTACAGTGAAAGAAAATGAAAATATAATTGAGCTACTAGAAAGGGAAAATGAGTCTAGCTAACAGGACAACTGGATGAGGGAAAAGAAGATGTGGCAGTGGGCAGCACTGCAGAAGAGTAGAGGAGGGCTAGCTATGCAAAAGGGCCAGGAAAAAGGTGAGAAATTAGAGCACTTCTGGGACTAGTGAAATGAGGAGATGTAAATTAGGAGCAACCAGGTGAAGGGCAGAGACAGGTTGAAGAGGATAGGTCCGATGAATCAAGCTTGGAGCTTATAGTTAGGGAATAAAGCTGCAAAGCCTGTTCTCATTCAAACACGCTCTTCTATAGAACCTAGTACTGGACTAGAGATCCCAGGGCCTCTTGCTGTTCCATTGCTTCCAGTGATGGCCAGGTGTACACGTGTTTGCACCATAAGTTACTCATGCCAGTTTGCTCTATTTAGACTAGATAATAATAAGGACATGGCAGTATGATCTACTTTAGGTGTGATTGCACATAATCAGTGTGCTTGGGAAGGACCTAATTAATGCTAAGACCTCTGACATCAGACATGCATTAGGGTTATATGAATGCACGTATGTTACAACATATTACAGTATATGAATACACTATGATGGTGTTCCACACTTATACCTGGTTGATATACACTGCTTTTGCTCTCTGTGATAGACAGTCCCAGTTGTTCATATCTACATCAAAGGCCGAAGGTTTAGTCCAGCTCTGACCTGGATCAGAGCTCTCACATATGCGGTTAAAGAATTTGTTTCCAAATAACCAGGACCAACAACACAAAGACAAACACAAAAATGTATGCCTCACAATAAACCATTAAGAGTGTTGTGCAATAGGTCTAAATGTTATGGAACAGGCTAATGTCAACCTGAACAACATGCTGAACTTTGCTGCTTCTCCACATCCTTAGTGGAGGACCTCACCGTTAGTCCCTCAAGACACCTATACATGCGCCAGTAATTTTCCTACTCTAGCTAAGTCTCATAAGTCTCAACAGTGCCAAATAACTACCTATCTATCTTACAGCTATGTGTTGTCAAGATTCACAAATTGCCATTCTTTTGCCTGTCTTTTTTGATTAGGTATCTTTTTCGGAGCGTACCTATTAGATTAAGCCTTGGACAACACAGAGTGCCACTGCCAAAGGCATTGCCACTAGGATTTTTCCAGAATTCCAGTCTCTAGAACATGCACTTAGGTGTGGGAAACTTGGCTTAAATTAGTTAACCAGCCACTATACTGTAATGACTTTAATGAACGGTATTCTTTGGCTGAAAATCCTTGGTGATTTCTGTTGAATTTACTCCATTGTGACTAAAATAGTTAAACTATTCACCTGAGTAGGATCAGAACTCAACTCTCCTGATTTTATACCTATTACCCATAAGTGTATGTCCATGAATGTCCATCTATTAAGTTTGAAACTTTTTCTGTTTTTCTAGTTCAGCAAATAAGTATTCATTTCATGCAATGTGAAGTAGGTTCCACAGAGGGTTTGTGAATCAGCAAGTTTGTGAATCTTGCTCTTAGCTGTTGTTCAGGGAGCATGAGGCTGTAAAAGCCTGCAAATGGACTGGGAACAGTCTGTGGAGTCTGGGGTGTTGGTCTATCCACCGTTAAGCCAGTGATTGCACTGATTCTCATTGCTTTCATCCCTTGGTTTCTAGAGCCTGACCTGGAACATACTCTGATTTGCAGGAGTACTACATGCTCTTCATTGTAATTGATGCAGTAGCAGCTACATTTGCGATGGATACAGTAGTGTGTAAATCTGAGTATTTTGAACATTTAGGCTCTGGGGGTTCAGATGGAGCACCCAAACGTTGGGAGGGCTTCAAGCCTGGGCTTTTTGGCTGTCAGATGAAATTAACACTACCCCTGGAAGCTCCCAAGGTTGCCCTAAGCAGAGTGTGTGTGAAACCTCCAAATGTTTTTGTGAAGAGCACAAGAGAAAAGCCTTTAAGGAGATTAATCTTCAGAAGAATTTATTTTATGTGTAGTGCCTGAATCCAAAACCTGAAAAATGAGGAGAAAACAAAACAGACACAGTCATCTCAGTAAGTGAACTCCGTCCATTCTGATTATGGCTCGGTTAAGTAGGAGAAAAAATATAGTATGTAATTGTTTAACTGGAGAATATATCGTCATGTAGATGTACGTAAGGTTGAGTACTCTAGCATTAATTTCCACATCTCTGAACTTTGGAGTGTTATATTCTGTGACCTTTTAATGTAATTCTGTATGTAATTTTTATATATGACTTTTAAAATCTGACAGATGGCAAGCTTTTGCAATTACTATCCCTTTATTTCATCAGAACGAGATCTAGTAGATTGTAGAATAAATTCTTAAGGGAAATGTTGGTTGCTTCGGTGGTTGTGTTAGTTAAAACTGTAGTGTACAATATACTGTAAAGGACAATTCTACAGTGGTAAATTAGAGGATTATGACTTCATAGGTTTTTTTTTATTTGTGCTTTGTGTGGTTCTGGGAAAGGGAATTAGCTTGTCTCTGTATTATCCGGCTGCTCTGCCTCAGGGAAAGACTGGACCTGGGCAGGATAAATTAATTTTCATTTGGATTGTGTCTCTCTCCCTTTCTCCTGGCATCACATTTGAAGTTCCTGTGTTTTGTGATCAAAAGGCACGTGATGCAGAAAGTCAGTTCACTCTGCTACCATCAGCAGGACTCTGTACAACACAGACGGTACTAGGGATTATGGAGATACTATCTGACCAGTAAAGAGAATAAAAGCATCTGGTCTTTAATAAAAAGGTTGTATCAATGGGAGTGGAGAAACATTTGATCAGTGTAGACAAGGTAACACTTAGTAAAAAGCTTAAGGATTAACTTTTAAACTCTAGCTGATGTGAAAAAATGAAAAAGGAAAATGTTTATCTTCTGAAATCAAATGCATTTTCTTCCCCGGGCACTGAATGTTGCCATAGAGCAAAATCTTCATTTTGGCTAAAATGCATTGCCTTACTCCAGGAATATTGCCCTAAAACAGGTTAGCCAGAGAGAATCAGAATTCCCAAAAGTTGTCCCTGTCTATTAATTTTTACTGGAATTAAGCAATGAAATTGAGAGCACCTGATGTGCTGTTTTGGTTTTCTCCTTCCCATTCCCTTCCCTCTCTCTCTTTCTCCCTCTTCAGATACAACACTGCCCTTCAGTTGCAGTTTCCCTCTAGCAGCTCTCTGGATCTTTTTTTCTTCTGTAAACTCAGCATATTCAGGTTTGGGTCCAGCTGGCAGTTCTGCTGGCACATGAACTCTCAGTCCTCCTGATGTGTCCGGAGTTGCCTGAAGGAAGAAAGTGCTGCTGTCTGAATAGAGTAAGTAGCAAGCAATAATCTTGGCAAATATAATTGCTACTAGCATTGTGAAATTTGACATGATTTCTTCGATTACCTGTTCTAGAAATAATGTATTTCTGAACTGCAGCGATGTGTGTAATGCCTACTCCAGTTAAGTTTGCAAGACACTTATCATTCTGATGTTGTTTTCAGGTGCTTGTAGCTTTATTGAAGCATTCAAATTTCATTCTTCAACTTTGTCTGAAAGCTGACCTACCCAATATTTTTTCCCAAAGGTAAAAATGGAACAAAATCAAATGACATAAGTTTTAACAGCATATCACTTCCAACAACCAAATGGGGTTTCATTGTTACCTCAGTTAAATGTTCTGGCTAAGTGATAAATTCCTCCCATGCCATAGAAAATTACTTATTTTTTCCTTTTTAATTCTGTCAGGAAAAGCTCATTTTGCATAATAAAATAGGGATGTTGTTCAATGTCAGCCTCAAGAGTACTGTTGCTTCAGCCTCTATAAGCTAATAAAGTCAGGTTTCCAAAAGGATGCTTACTCCAGAGCTGTCTAGGGTTTACAGGGATTGAAAAGAGTGGAATTTCCCAAAGAGAAAGTGAAAATTCACAGTTTGCATTTAATCTGACGGGCATAGACTGTTTATTCTTGACCTATTCCCTATTAAAAGGAAAGTAACCTGCATAAAGTTAGGACTAGGTTTCTGCTACATAGCTAATGATAGCTAAAGACTTTCAGGATGTCTCCTGATGATCATGATCAAGAAGGATTTGGTACTGTGGGGAAATCAGTGTTCTAGGAATTGTGCAGAAAAGCTGGAGCTGGAAATTTGATAGCATATATTTAATTTAATGGGCATAGGCTATTTATTCTTGTCCTTTTGTCTATTAAAGAAGAAATATCCTTGATGCAGTTAGAGCTAGGCATCTACTACTTAGCTAATTGCAGATCATGGCTCTAATTGCTCTTCTAAACACATCTCCACTGCTATGTTCTGTCTGCTTACCACAGTGCAAAACTTTATAAAGGTGATTTTGAGAAGATGAAGCTAATGTGCAAGGGTATCTTTTGCTGTCCAAGAAGGTCTCCCCAGTCTTCCACAAAAGCTGATTTATATGATTTCCCTGTTCTTTCATTGCAAGGCACACCACTGTCTATTCTTTACCTCCAAATTTCTCTCTGCCATGTGGATGAATACATCTGCTCTGTCTTTTCTTTTTCAGCTTCCTGGAGGTATGAGAGAAGAAGGAAAGGAAACAGTATACCCTGAATGGACCAGCAGAAAATATATTTGCAATGGGTGATATCACTCAGTTCTGCAGGCCTCAAAACAGCTTTTGGTAATGGGGTTTTTTTTGTAAAATTTTGTTTATCAGGAAATTCATCTAACATCCAGCTCCCTGAGAACTCATTTTGAAATTGCCTATTGTGTGGCCTTGAACAGCTCACTTCTTATTTTTAATCTAGAAGAAAAATGTCTATAAACCTTCTACATATTTACTTTAGTGTTTCAGCTACAAATAAGAGCTACATTTTCTATCTGATAACAAAGAAATTTATGCAAGAGAGAAACATGCTTCTGCAATTGTTCCTAAGCTGTATTCTATTTGGCATTCTGGTTCAGGCTTTGCTCTGTATCAAGTTATTTTGGAGGCTACTTGGATTAACACAACCAGCAGCTGTCACTTAGTTCTTAAATGCTATGCAGTTGTTTAACAAGCGTTGCCCTTGGGCAAGGGAATAAGAAGCTTCTCCCGTACAACATAAAAAATGATCTGCCACTTGTGTGAGTGGGACAAATTTATGAGACCTTTGTCATGGTCAGCAGGGAAGATTAATGGAAGCTGGGACTTCAGTCAATCAGTGTTGAAACACACCAAACCAATTAATTAAATGGAAACACTTAGCAGAGCCTATATCAATAAATACAGATGAATATTGATGTGGATCTGTGAGATTTAGGGTGGAGGGGGGTGAAACAATGCAGAGAATGGAAAATAGTTAAAGGGGAAGAGTTTCACTATGTTCCTTTTGATCATCATCCAGAAGGATTTGGCACTGAAGGAAAAGCTTCTCTAGGACTTCTACAGAAAAGGTGAAGATTTTCTATAATATATCTGTACTATATTTCTCTCGTAGTTTTCAGCTGTAGTCTTCAGATATCTTTTGCTCTTTTTGGGTTTTTTTTTTGTTGTCTATGTTATTTACTTGTAATATAGAACACCCATAAATCTATTATGTTTCATTATTTGATAAAGCAACGTTCATGATTCAGAGTTAAAAATGTACAGCCCCAAAACACCGTGGCCTATTAATATATATAAAAATAACATTCCCCCCAGATCAATTATTCAAATGTAACTGCATATAGGGTATGTAATTGCATATAGTGAGACCATTCTTGTGACTAGGAAAGTTTCTCTGAATCAGCTCACCTACTGGACTCCTAAACTGACAAGATGAGCCATAAGCCTGCAATTAGGCAGGGCTTAAGAGATGTTTAGGTGTAGATATACAGTTTATGAGCAGGAAAAAATAGTGGGCAGTGTTTGAAAGGGATCTGACTGGGACAGTAAGGAGTACAGTGGTGAAATACAAAGAGAGGATTAGGAAATCGTATACAAGGATGTTAAATTTCTTCCACCAAATAAAGTGGTGTTGTAAATCAAATTCTACAGTTTGATCTAATGTAGGAAAGAGCACCTCATTCAAATTATAGAGTTTGCAGAACTTGGGAAAAAATTAAGTGATGATAAAAATCATGTGGGTTTTTTTTTTCTCTTTCAAACAACTGAAAGGGGAAATATGTATTCAAACAAAGAAGTGGAATAATTTGTGTCTTTATCCTCCACTTCCTGGCCACAACATAACTGAGGCATACACATACAACAAAAATTTGGAAAAAATATGAAGTTGTCTTAATTTCTGCATGGCAACAAGTTATCTTTGAGATACAGCCTTCTTACATAAAGAAACACTGCTGGAGGGGCTATATATAAGGTTCCTAATATAGAATCCAAATTGAATTAAAGTGCCCTTCCAAGCTGGGATCTGTCCCTGAAAGACAGAAGAAACAGAACAGCATAACATCATGCAGTTAAATTCATCTTGCTGTACTTCAGCTCCAGGAAGCTGGTGGATGGTACGACCTCAGAGATTCATCTCACTGCTAAGGGGAATTGTTCAGCTGAGTGAGGGCAGCCAGGAAAAAACCCAAACAAATCAGCACTAGCAGCAGCAACAACAACAATTGCTGCTTCTAATTCCAGACTAGAAAAGACTAGAAAGAAACAAAATCGACTCTCTGTGCCTGATGCAGTTGAGAATAAAATAATGTATTCCACAACTAATGAGATTGGGAGCAGGTTGAAATTTCATTTCTCTTTTTTATTTTTCAGGGTCCCCTTTTTATTGCTTTATAATGCTGTGGACATAAAAAATGCTCAATATTTTTCAAAAGTTAAGTAGGAAACTAAGCTTGCTTGCTACCTTCCCCACTTTCCCAACAGGGCAATGGAGCTGCTGCATAAAAATAAGAACACAGTTTTGACCAGTATTGTCAAAAATGAGGGAAAACATCTATATCTTAGCAACAAAATAGGTTAAAAAAATTAAATCCAGTGTGGTGACCATAAGAAAACTGTCTATGCCAAAAAGATTGGTACAAACAGAACCAAGCTGTCTATCAAATTTTCATTCCCTACCTTGTTTTTAGGAGTCTTTAGTTGACCTACTGCAGCCCAACACCACCACAAAAATGGGACATGCTGACGCGTTTTGTGTTAGAAATCCTATAGTTTTCAGGCTTGGTAAGTTTTATCAAAGCAA
>VXBJ01003090.1:689808-729986 GCA_013400055.1 Nycticryphes semicollaris
CTGCCATGAAAAAAAAACAAAATGTTTTTCAGCTGACTTTACATATTAATCACTCACAGGCAGGGAGAGACAAGTCCTGGAACAACTCTGTCTTCTTTATACGAACTTTCTAATTCAGCTTGTTTTCTAATGAGGTGATGGGGAAGTCAAGATCACTCCGGTTTTGTAACAGCTTTGAGTCAGTTCTGAAGATTTGGTTATGTTTATCCCCAAACTCAAGAATTTCTTGCTGGATTAAACATCGTCTGAGAAAAGGCATAATGTTAAAAACATATTTGGAGAAAGGAAAAAGAAAGAACGGGTGTTTTTAGGACATTTTATTAGCTAACTTGCATGCAAAATGTTGTTTTGGAAGAAGCTGGCTAACTTTCAAGCATCTTGAATACGCTTACTTTTAGATAGGTGGGAAATGTGCTGCGTTCATGCCTTGCCTAGATGGGCAGGATACCTCTGTCAGCACCAAGGGGGCAGCCCTGCAGCCTCTGGACAAAGGGTCTAGGAGCTCTGGAGCAGTGACAGCCATCGCGGGGCTCTGGAGACACAGCGGTGTCCTCCGGCCACCACCCCTTCACCCGCACCGCCCCACACCAAACCTTCTGATGTGCTCTGGCTGCCTGCACCTAAATTATAGGAAAACAAGTCCTGTTTAAAAATCAATTGTCTTTCATCTATACGTACCCACTGCCCAAGATTTCCTTTAGAAAATATGTTACTTTTCTAGTCTCAGGTCTTCCAAATTCAGCGTCAATAGCATGCAGCTCCTGGAGAGCTTTAATTTAAAACTAATCCTGCCAGGCAGCCTATCTTGGAAATTGGGTTAAAGAGAGGTTTCTTAATTAGCAGAATGTTTCTCATTACAGAAAACTTGTCTCTATGAGACACATTGACTTGCAGATCTAGTTGAAATTATTTGTTGTTTTGGCTTGTTCCAAAATCATCACATTATATAATGTAGATTTTAAGATATTACGGCTCCAAGTGTGATGTATTTCAGTAACTGATTTCTCTTAAAAGAAAGGTTGGTTTCTCTTCCCTTGCCACAATGGAATAATTGGTGGGCTGACATGAATGAGTCGTGAGCTGCATACAGTAGGGCCACTTGAGTCAAGTTAAAGTCCTTCAAACCTCAGTTTGTAATTAAAAATGAGAGTATAGGCCTGGTCCTTAAATCCTGATTAGAAGTCACTTAAAATAATTACAGAAGCAATGAATGCAATTTGAATTATTCTTACCCTGCTAGGCAGCAGCTAATCATAGTTGGTGAGCAGAAATCTCCATAAAATATTCTTAAAAGTGATAATGTAAAATTTCAGATTGTGTGTTTAAAAAAAAATAATCATTACTTAGATATACAAAAGTAGTCCAGAGAATACAGAGCCAAATTTCAGCAGTATGTTAACAGCCATACAGTGTATACCATTATGTATCATACCCTCTATTATACTATACAGAAATACTAATACTATATGGTATTTAATATTTTATGTATTACTGTGATATATCAGCTATATTTTGGCATAACTGCTCTGACTTCATTATCATTCATGAAGTTCACTTGCAAAAAACCCATGTGATTTCATTATGTGAGTTTATTTGGACCCTCATCTCCTTAGATTTTAACCTGCATTTTTCCTCATGTATGTAATTATTTCCTCCTTTAGTTCTTCTGTTTTGATTTCTATTTTTGTGAGACTCTGATTGAGAATCACAGCTGTTTGGGAATGAGGTTAGAAATACCTGCTTGTGCACACTGTACAGTTTGGGGATTGTTTTCTAAAAGACCCCTTGCATTCCCCCAAAATCTTCTGAACAGTAATACACACATTATGGAGTGCAGTTGTCATCTCAAGGCAGCCTTACACAAAATATTGACCATTAGTGCACTATCTGTTCTACCGCATCATTCACATGATTCATCAAGAGCCAGGAAGGAACGGTTTGCTTCTTCTGGCTAGTACACAATCATCCTTAATGTATTTTCTGAGATTTAAATTCAATGCCGAGTATCACAAGGATTTCAGACAATGCAATGCCATTAAAAGCTTTTGTACTGCCAGTGTCTTCATCAAGAGCTATAGTTTAAGCCATATGTATCTTACAGTGTCCTATTAAGATTTTTTTTGTTTATTCCCACCCTCTCTTACTTAAAATTCCCTTTGCCCAGGGAATAGATTTGCATCTTTGTCCTGTTCTTGTCATTGTGTAGGTGGGCAGAGCAGTACTGCAACCATGTTTTGCTTTCCTAGTAAACCAGTTCTCGTTTATTCTCCAAGTCTGTGAGCTATTCATGATTTGCAAAGGAAAAAAAAAAAAGTCAACAGAAATGAGAGCAGCAACCAGCAACTTGTATTTATATTCCCACCAACTTATTTTTTTACTATATTTAGGTGGGACAGGATGAGAGGAATGCTTCTTCTGGAAAGATCTAAAGAATTACATCTGTCTCTAGTGGAGGTTCACGCTCCTTTCCAGGAGGACTATGTCTATCCAGTGGGTCCTAGCTGTTGTGGTTTGTGCTGACCTGGTTTGTTTCATGTTACAGCAGACTAGGAAGGCATGGGCAGGATTGTGCGCATCTGTTGAAAGTTCCTTAAGTACATGGAAGGGCTTATGTGGATTTTGCTGGTCCAAGAACCAAACTGACCCTGAGAAATCTGCTGCCTAAAGATGTCATCGTCTTCTGTGGGGTGTATGCCAGTCCACTGAGGGTGACTGTGAAAGACTGTGGCCATGAGGCTGGTGGGACTCCTTACGCTGGCAAGAGAAGGAAGGCTTTTGAGTCAGTTGACTTACCTCTGGAGAGCTGTATGTCAGTCCAGTGAACACAAGAAAAACGTGTTTCAATACTTTAGTTTGGGTTTTTTTAAGGTTAGGTAGTTTTATTTACATTTTTAATGAAATTAAAATAAAAGGAACAGAAGAAAAACGCCCATTTCAAGACATTTAACTTTGAACTTCTATCCATGTACATACTAGTTTGTATTCACATCTCTGATCTCACTAGAGAAAAATATACTGTGAGTTTCTTTGAATCAGGTAAGGTTACTTTTTAGGTGTACTGAGTAGAAAAATGTGTATTTAGTGGTAGACTATGCTGGCTTTATGTTTATGAATCTTTACACCATTTAAGTACTTTTCTTGTCCTTGAAAATATATGTGCTCAAAAGTTTTTTGTAAAATATGTCATACAAGGTAGAGGTCAAACCGGAGAGGTATACAGGTGCCGAATCCTTTAACAATATTTCTTTTACGTTTTTTAAAAAAGAAGCATTTATTTTACAGCTAGTCCCTACCACTTATTTTTGTCTTTTGACAAGATGCTGAAAAAATAGTGATGTGGGAAGATAACCTGCTTTAATCAATTTGTGACTTTTTTTCTTTTTTTAAAAAAGGTATATATTCTTCTAGTGTTCTGTGAATGTATCAGAATATTCTGACCATTTATTCTACTTGGTATCTTCACCTGAAAAACTTAGGATAAAAAGTATTTTCCTTTACTGTCTGAGGCTGTCTGCTTCTAAGAAATCCATGCTGGGGTCCCATAAGAGCTGTTTCATAACAAACTTATAATTACTTAGTCAATGAATTTCTGAAGCATGATATAATTGAAAGTATTTTCATTCTTGATTTGTTACAGAAACAAGATTCGAATGTTTTTGTTAAAGACTGATAATAAACACACACAAAATTGTGCTATATGCAGATGAAATATTGAGATTGAATTGTGAGCTTGATTTTTTCTTTCCTCAGCCTAACAGGTATAGTAAGTGCTAAGGGGATCCATCATAGAGCACAGCACCTCAATTTAATAGGCATACGGCATAAGATCAGCTTTGGAAAACTGTCATTCTCACATCTCATCTTTGCCAAAACATTGCTATTGAATTTTAGAAAGACTAATTTAGAGTTTTAAATAGAGAATGACAGGAATATAACAGAGAAATGCTGGGATATTTGTTGATGGTGGTTTTATATGAATATTATTATATCCAAGAGTAATAGATCCTCAAACACAACTTTTCATGCTGAGTCAGCTTTTGAGGTAAAACCCACAGTTCTGGTTGGACCGTGCAACTCCCAGTGGAGCAATAACTAGATGCAGGGGTTAAAAAAATCCCTGCTCTACTCTGTAGTCAGTTGCTCCCTCTGACCTCTCATTTAGCAGCTCACCGAGGATGCTCCTGGCTGATCCATGTCTTTGAAAACTTTCTTCCAAACTTTTCCATAAATATTTCCTTTTCTGCAAAACACTGCAGTCTTATTGCCTCCACTGTGGCATCCTAACACCAAGTCATACCTTTCCCACCCCATGAACTGGGCATGACATTTACTGGGTGGCTTCAGTTGTTCCTGCCAACCAGAAGGAACCATCAGAGAAAATGCACGAAACGTCTGCACAAACCCTCGCTTACCAGTATGGAAACTTGGATGGTGGTACAGTGAGATACATTGCACAAGGAGACACCTAATCCCTTCTACAGCAGGGGTACAGCAGAGGACCACCAAGATGATTAGAGGCCGGGAGCATCTCGCTTACAAGGAAAGGCTGAGAGGCTTGGGTCTTTTTAGTCTGGAGAAGAGAAGGCTGAGGTGAATCTGATCAACACCTATAAATACTTACAGGGTGAGCGTCAAGAAGATGGGGCCAGCCTTTTTTCAGTGGTGCCCAGTGAGAGGACAAGAGGAAATGGGCACAACCTTGAACATAAGAAGTTACATCTAAACTTGAGGAGGAGCTTCTTCACTTTGAGGGTGTCAGAGCACTGGAACAGGCTGCCCAGATTGATGGTGGAGTCTCCATCTCTGGAGATATTCAAAACCCACCTGGACACGTTCCTGTGCAACCTGCTCTAGGAGGACCTGCTTTTGCAGGGTGGTTGGACTAGATGACCTCGAGAGGTCCCTTCCAACCCCATACCATTCTGTGATTCTGTCATTATGTGATTCTAATACCTACTGCCATCAGGGAATTTATTCTTTCTAACAGAAACTGCTGCCACTTTACAAGGCACTTCTGGGGCTTTTTCCATGGCCACAGGAAGGTAGAGCTGCTAAGCTAAACTGCTCTGGTGTAACCCAGCTCACAGCTGATGTCACCTCAGCAGTGGCAAGTGGTAGCTTCTGCAGATCCTACCTTTGGACCAGGTGAGAGACCAGCCTGTTGGTGCCAGAGAGCAGCACTCAATGCAGCAAGGAACAAGAGCTGCAGCACAGGGGTTTCAGTCCTGCTGTCCCTCCTAGGCTATCTGCCTCCTGCAGATCCTGGTGGTGCTCACTGAGTCTCTCTCTGTCCCCTCATCCTTTTTACACCCTGCTGCCTGCAAAGGACCTTGCACAAGTGCTTGGATTTTTTGCTTGAGGTCTGTGGTCTGTGTAGGTGCGTTTCTAGGAGACTTTCTCCCTCCATTTTTGAATCCTGAGACCCTAATTCATGCCCATGTAATTTCATTGCCCACTTCTTTAAAACCATGGTCTGTACTTGTAGACAGAAATGTAAGTTTTCATCCGTAGCAAGGGGGTAAAATATTTTGTTTGTTGTGTGCTACCAGCAGAGATCACAAGATATGAACAGTAGCTCTTCACAATTAAAGATGTTTCAGAAATGCAGCCCCCCATGAGGTTACATACTAATAGAGGAAAGCTACAAGTAAAAAAACTAGTTACTGAGAAGTTGAAAAATCCTATTCACTATGCACAAATTTAGCACTTAAAATATACTCAAATGTCTATGAAAATTAATGAAATGTCAGATTGAGAGCGGGAAACGTATTGTTAGATTATATTTTAATATGACCATGTGAAGATGAAGTACATTCCTTGTAGTGAAATAAATAGAAAAGTCTGCAGCCCTTACTTGCCAAGCATACTTGCAAATAATTGCATTTTGGTTGAAGGGGTACAGTATTTAGGCCAACTGAAAATTAATGCCATGTTTAGCAGGATGCATGGGAAAATGGATATTCTACTTCACCTGGGAGACACATTCTTATTTCCACACGAGCCAAAATTATGAGGAATTACTGTCAGAGATTTCAGCACCTTCTGTTAGGTACAGCCTGATGACAAAGTGTGCTAATGGAAATCAAACAGTATGACGAGAAAGTAGCTGTAATCCTCATGCCCATTAACAGCTCTAAAATCGGTGACATTAACTGTAATAGCGTTTGGCCAGGACAGAGTTTAAGCCATTGGTGGGTGAATGGGAGGAGGGGGAGCTAAATGAAATTTTCTTGGGAAATTATAGAACATCCTGCACTTTTTTTTTCATGCCTACTCTCTCACTAAAAAGAAATTTCAGCTTTTTGAGTTTTTTTTTTTCCCCTATTGGCCAGTTTCAACCACATTTGGCAGAAAACTAAAAGTCACAGGGTTAATTTCTTTTGTCGAGCCTTATGCAGCTGTGACACCTTTGCAGTAGCCCCAGTAAAGAAAAGGTTGGTGTTAGCTCACCAAGCAGCAAAGAATTTGCATCGGAGAAATGTCTTATAAATGTCCTCTTTATGCTTTAGTGTATCTCATACCTTGTAATATATCAAAGATGATCAGCCACAGGCCTTGGACTGTAGGACGTCAAATCATTGGTTTCAGTAGCTGCTGGACTTGCTTTTTTAGTTCACAGGGAACAGTAGTCAAAAATTTAATCCTAAATTATCACTTGAAATGCTGTATTTTCAGTATATCTTGTGAAATGGCTGACTGTCAATTTTATTTTTACTTTAAATTAACAATATATTCAGATTTGGAGCATAGCGACATGGCTTAGTGATCGTTCTCGTCAGCATTAAGTTGATGGTTGAACTTGATGATCTGAAAGGTCCCTTCCAACCTAGACAACTCTATGATTCTATAAGCACCCCAGATGGAACAATAGGCACAATGCTTTCATCCCTTCCTAACAAAGGAAAGCAAGTTGCCACCTACTTCTTTTCTATCTGAAGCCGTAATGCTGCTTATGTGATCATAATTCCATCTCAAATACTGGTATACAGAATGATTTCCATTAAATTCAACATCAGGAGTGCCAGGGAAAGAATGTGAGATGTTAAGCAAAATTGTTGCTAAGTAGGGTGGCTCTTTAACCACCTCCAAAAGCTGGTAGATGAACTTTAAAGGTTGTGTACGCTTCAACACGCAGAAGCTCTGCTTCAGCAAACCTGAGACTAAGTGACGATAATGTTAAATGCACATTGCCCACTACTGTAAGAAGAGCAGTGGGAAAAAAAAAAAAATGCTCAAAATCACGCTTGCCTAAGGAGTTAGGAAAAAAGGTGACTTGTGGGTGGATGAGATTTAAGCATCATATAAATAAGCTAAGTGTTCTGAGGCAACTTGAATATCTGTAAGAAACGGAATTGACACAGAGGAATCAACGATTATAGCAAAGCTTATAGACACTTTTCTGGAATAAGTAACAAAAAAGATCATTTCCAAATTGGCAATTGAATGTTATGAGCAGTCTTAAAGACAACAAAGGAACAGCAATGCTATATCCCATTGATAAGGTATTGTGACCTTCTTGTATATGTTTATCTTAGAGAATTTCTATCTGAGTGTTCAAGTACTTAATGTCAATTACTTGAGTGTCATTTTTCTCTTTTACCTCTCAAAGAAATTTCACAACTTAAATATATATATTTAAAGCAATAATATAGCTAAAAATGGCATGATGTTCAACATATACTAAACACTACACGGATTTTAATAAGGATGCATTTAACAAAGTTATTTAACATTATTTGAGATAAAGTATAAGAGAATCTTCAGTGATACAGTATGCAGGATTCTTGACAATGTCAAGCAACTATAATTGTAAATGAAATTACTTTCTTTCTCAGCATTCTTTTTTAAGAAGCACCTCTCAAGAGGTTTGATATTTGATTTGCTTTGATATTTATTTAAGCGGTTAGGAAATAAAGCCTGGAGTTGTGAAAACATATGCATGTCAGTAGTTTATGCCTCAAACTGACAACCAGTGCATCTTTTCAATAAACCTCAGATAGTCTGTAGTTAGCTGGCCGTGTTAAAAATTTAAACTTTAGGGGGTGGTGCTTGCTCTTTTCAAGGGAAGATAGTTTGTTACGTCTTGCTCTCCCTGCAGACCCTCAGCGTGTCCTTTCTCCTGACAAATGGCACTAACGCTGTACTTAGGTTTCAGCCCTGCTGTCCGTCACTTTGCTTTCTCATAAACAGGAGCAATTTACCTTGTGAACGGAAAAGGTACACTGCTCAGCTTTGTCAAAAGGAAGATATGACGGCCAAAAGAATTTCAGTGGCGGGAGAAGTGTATGTTGCCCCTTGGCCATGCGAATTCATGGTCCTTCTTCACTTGTCTGCTTTTTGGTAAGTTTAGTACAATTTAGATCTCCTTGTTTCTGATGTGGGGCCACAAGACTGTTCCTGCAATGTTTAGCCGATAACCCCTTGCTACCTATTCACTTACAGTTTCTGTTAGTTAGTTAGTTACCATCTTTCTTTCAAGTCTACACTGCTAGAAACCCTGAGGCCTAGGCCTGAGGCAAAATAACTCTGTTAGCATGGAAGTAAGCTTCTCCCAAGTAACAATAGTTTTCCTTCCCTTCCTTTTTGTCATCTTTAAATTGTGTTCTTTTGCCTAATGTAATACCAAATAGGTAAACTGAGGCACATAACTATTCGGGGGGGGGAGAGAAACCCTTTTGCATTGTTTAGTCTATTCTTGGATTTTGTCTCTTCCTTTAAATCTTCCTTAAGAGGCTTTCAAAAATCCATTTAGCATGACTCAATTTGAAATATAAATAGCAAGCAGCTCAGTGTCCCAAATATCATGTGGGCAGCTCTCTTTGGTGCTTAAACAGCATCCGGTAAGTGCCTGGCACGGGCACAGAGCGAGGAGTCTCTGCACACTAAGCTGATTTAAACATACGTCATGAGACCGACGTGTTGGTAATTGCCAGTTTACACACTGAAACTCCTGGCTGACCTAAGGACTCTTAACTGGTAGTGAAGGAGAAAAATTCAGGACAAATTACCATGGAGTAAGTTTTGCTGTAGATCATGAATGTTTTTGCTATGCTGCAAGTTAACTCTTTAATGGATCCCATTGTAACATGCCCATCTGGCTGTATCCAAAGATCAGGACTTTCCTGAAGGAAGAGGCCCGTATCAGTGTTAAAGTAGCCATGTTATCTTCCAGACCTTTTATGTAAAGATTTTTAAGACGAATAAAACGGACCAATTTAGTTCCTGTGGTTTCAGCACACTTCACCCTTCTGTGCTATGACATGTCTTAAGTCACCACAAAAGCTATCTGGAGCATAACCCGTGGATTCTTATCTCACTTATGCCTCTGCATGGTTCAAGGTGAGGGCAACACCTGCCTGGGAGGTGTAAATTCAGGCCTAAAAACATGCAGACTCCACCTGTTTATGTCAGTGTCTTGCTTATCTATACAGATATTTGAACAGCTGATACGTAGGACCGTTAAGAGGTACTTTTATGAGAAGTCAATGGCTAGAAACATCACTGCCAAGTTTTGCTTTCAGGTACAATTCCCACCAAATTTATAATTTAGCAAGAGATATACATTTACAAAGTTCTATAATGACGTTTTCCAGAAATGCCTTAGACTTCTTTATTTAATGATTAAATTATAACGTGTGTTCTCTACAATAAAATCACATTAAGAAAAAGTTTTACATTGTTTTACATTGTTTGAGTAGGAGTGTACATTTTTGTACTATGCTTCTAAGTACAATTTTTGAACTTGTAACGATATCACTATTAGTATGGTTTGATTCTTGACTCCATGATTAAAGTTCAGAATAAAGAAATAAAGTAAGTTACGTCTTTCAAAAGAGGTGGTTGTTTGTGAATCTCCTTGTCTCTGTTAGAACCTGCATTGCGCCACACAGCATGCATGGGTTTTGTGATGAGCATCGTTTCTTCATTCCCTGGTAATATATGCAAGCCAAGTTCAACTGCTTGAAACGCCATGCAAGAGACACCTCTGGGTTTTGCCCTCAGCTGACTGGAATAAAGAGGATGACCACCCAACACTGCAAGGCAGGGTGAGATGGGACTTGTAGGCACAATGTTCCAAAAATGGCAGTTGATTGCTTGTCCAATAGCTTGGTCCAATTAGCTCTTCATTTTTCAGTATAGTAAATACATTTACTGGTGGTCACACTAAAGCACTTGCATGAAGATGTATTATGTTGGTGAAATAATGTGACTTTTTTTCCAAACTAGATCCAGTGGTAAAACAAAAACTCATTTCTCAATTTTCTTTCTTTGTGTCAAATTTTGTCCTCAGAATTCTAAAGTTGCTTTTTATGTGACACTTTATCTTTCTTGCAAGATGTGTGGCTTATCATTCCAGTGACTCTACATGTGTAGTAAAAGGCATAAAGAAGACATACTTCATCAACACCTCTGAATTTTAGAAGTATACTCTATGCTACAGCTCATATGGGAAAACGGATGAAGTGTACTTGCTGCTAGAAGCCATTTTGATTCTGGAACTTTACTATAGTGTTATTTTTTCTGATCATGATCCACTGTATCATGAAAATATTTTTTATCAGTATAACATTTGTTATAAGCAGGTGAAGCAAGAAAATATGTAAATAAAGGGGCATAAAGTAGGATTAACTGGAATCCCTCCTCAAGGATTACCACAGAGCCTTATATCTCACAGCACCTGGTATCATCATATCATGTGGAAACAGCATCTATTTTATGAATTTTTTTCTCATTCTTAACCTTTTCTCTCCATTTCTACAGACATATTCCTTGATGCTAGTAGAAACTCTGCATTTAGTTTTAACAGGCATTTCAACATCGTACAATTTTTGAACCACAATTTAACTATTAACACCTACACCAGTGTTTTCTTTTTTACATTTAAATAATATTTTGCATTTTCTTGTCCATGCATAACCCATAAAGCTCTTTTAATATGACACAGTCATTTTTTGCTTATTGCACTATTAAAGTTCTTCTAATAACAAGGTGTTGCAATATGTCCTGCTTATTCAAGACCAGAAATTCAATAAGATACTTAAAAGATCGTCTGAAAGAAATATAAGTATCAAATATTTGTCCATACATATAACATTTTTGCTGACAGAACTTTTAGCCAAGCTGAACGATTCTTCCATTTTTTTATTGGTCTCTAAGTAGAATAATACCAAACCCATTTACATGTGTGTGCTTGTGACATCAAAAATCAGTTGTGATTCTCAAAGAAGTGTTGAGATACGGAAGAAACTGAGCTGGTTGAGCAGAGGCTAGCAAGGTAACCATAAGCTCAACATCAAAGAGAACTCCCAAACTGCATAGAAGAAGTAAATCTTAGTCTATTCAAGACTGATTGTGGCTTAATTCAAAATACGAAACAAGTGTTGTATGTAATATAGCATAATGGTTTAGCCGTATACACAATTGTCTAATATGCATTTAGCTGATACATGGGAAATTAATCAAGGGTGTAATTCTCTAAGTAGCGTCAGTATTCTGAGCTCAGAGTTCTGAGCTCCTCCCTGATGGAAGATGCGTGATACTTCAAAGATCTATCCATCTGTCCAGAGTTAGAATCAGCTGCATATAACATAGAACTTCTGAAAATCTCCAATGCTGATGGCTCAATAACACCCCCCAAGAAATGTTTTTCATTGCTTACCTCTTCTCATAGGTAATTTCAACCACCTCTACCCCAAATGCCCAGCCTGAGGCCTTGTTTTACACTTACGAGATTTCTTTCCTACTAGTCGTCTCAGAGGAGTACAAAGGGACAAGGTATGAGGACTTCCCAGATTGAACTGTTCAGCAATTCTAATCCCAGCATTAGGAAGCCTCCACCCATTCAAGCTCTGCACAGCTGGAATAAGCAACAACGATTACAGGGTCGGGGTTTGCTAAATAGGCACTTTCTTAGAAAATGGCTTTTCTTTTATTTAATAAAAGTGTGGTAGAATGTAATTTTGTTCTTTTAAGTAAACTGTTCTCTAAAAGAGATACAATTACAAAATCACAACTCAATCTGTACAGACGCAGTGTTCAACAGGTTCCAAGAAGTACAGCCCAGATTATCTTTTAGGTTCTTCAAATAACGCTTTCAAGTGACATTGCTTAATAACAAATGAGTGTTACATTCTTTGTACATAAATTCAGTCTTTTAAGAGTTGCTTCAGTGCAGCATAAGATAGTCATCTTGTCTTCCTTTGTTGTCAGCAGAAAGAAGTAGATGGACTGAATTGCTTTGTGGCTGCTCCTGTATCTCCGCTGACTGTAGATAAAATGTAGACAACAATCTCTGACTGGCCAGTACATTTTTTATCTTTCACTAAAGGAAGCTTTGTAAGATCAGTCCTATTTGTAACATTACCAGCCACTGGTGAATCTTGAGAGGATTCCAGCTGTTTCTCCAATCCCTACAAAACTTCAGAACCTCTCCAGCTGATTTCTTTCTTTACTGAAAGAAGACCTTTGTCCAATCCTGTAGTGCTCATACCTGCTTCTTTCTCCTTGTCCGTCCCTACTCGTCTCATATGGTTTTTACCAAAGGTCCTCGCAACTCACTGCGAAATTATTGGGAAGTTCCTTCTCTGATTTCACAAGCCTTCTGCTTGCACCGTGACTCTATAGGATTTTCCCAGCCTTCCTTCTTTTCTAGCCAAATCTCTAAACTTGATGATTAGCTTCTGGTTCAAACAGCTGTCAAATGCCCTGCTGGGCACTAAGTAACTGCTGCTAATTTCGCATTGCATACATAATGAAGCCGGGTGCATGTATCCCACAGCACGTCAGATTCAAACTTATCTTTCTGAAGTATACTAAATGAGGGGAGAATTTCACTGTAAACTCTCAGCTTCTTTTCTTTGATTGCAGAGTAGATAGAGCTTAAAGCTATCGCAAATCCTTTCCGTTTATCTTTTTGATGCACGCTTGGTTTCTCCCATATTCCATTAATAATAAAAGCAGCTGAGCGTGTTACTGTTGCTCACAAACATGCTCTCTGTGCCAAACTACTTTTTCACTCCCATACCAGCATTTTTGTTAATGGGAGCGCATCAGAGTGTGGGGAGAAAAAGCACTGCCAGGCACAGGCTCTGCTTCGCTCACAAGAGCAGATTAGGGGTCTCATACAACAAGTGCAGAGAATTGCCTGCAACAACTTCTCGCTGGCTGTGCTGCCTGCTGATTTAGCTCCTTGGGAGCTCAGATCTCTTTTGTGCAACAGCTCTGCTTGTCATTTCTCTGGAGGCTACAATAGGAAGCTGTTGCCTCCCTCATGAAGCTCCCGGTTGCTCTGCCACGTAGCCAATGCCAATGTTTCCCAAATGAGTCTAGGCTGCTATTCCAACGCTCCTTTCTTCCACCTTCATGACAGATGGTGCGCAGCCATGCAGCGGCCACAGCTGAAAGTAACTCATGGAGGTGTGATTCCACTGTAAAGATTTTCCAGTCCCACTGCTCAGAAAAACTCCAGTGACAGGAAGTAACAGTTTAAAATTCTATTATGAACATAAAAGCATTTATTCACTCCTCATTGCACACAGGGCTGGAGGGTACCACTGTGCCTGTTAGTGATAATTTGCATTACATGAGTACCACAAATCTCTGCTGCATCAAAACTAACTCGCTGCATCCTAACTTGCCAAAATGGTATGAGGAACAGCTATGAATTTTCAATAGGTTTGACTGGCTCAGGTGTTGGGGGCTCTTTAACAGTCATGGGCATTGGAACCACACATATCTGAGAAGCTGCATAGTCAGCATGTGAGCTAGAGATAAGGGCAGCGCATGCTCTTCATCTGGGGCCATTGCACATTGCCAACCTCTCACACAAAGTGGTTGCAAAAAAGAAAAGGCCAAGAGCACTGCTGTTGGGTGGGCTGCGTGAGCCTGGTGGCAACTAGGACAAGCACCTGGCCTTTTCATTGCTCACAGCTGGCTCACAGCTGACTTAGGGGAAGTACGCAAGCATTCCATGGAAAAAATGTAAAAGCCTTGTTTGATATTCAGTGTGCAGAAAGCTCAGATTTTAGGCAGTCTAAAGGAAAACCAAGCTGATGTAGTCACAGAATCATGGAATTGTCAGAGTTGGAAGGGACCTCTACAGATCATAGAATCATAGGATCATAGAATAGTCCAGGCTGGAAGGGACCTCTAGGACCATTTATTCCAACCTCCCTGCAGTCAGCAGGGACACCCCCAACAAGACCAGGTTGCCCAGGGCCTCGTCAAGCCTCACCTTGAGTATCTCCAGGGAAGGGGCCTCAACCATCTCCCTGGGCAACCTGTTCCAGTGCTCGACAACCATCATAGTAAAGAACCTATTCCTAATATCCAATCTAAATCTACTGTTCTCCAGCTTGAGCCGTTGCCCCTTGTCCTGTCACTGAAGGCCTTTGTAAACAGACTCTCCTCAGCCTTTCTGTAGGCCCCCTTCATGTACTGGAAGGCTGCTATTAGGTGTCCCCGGAGCCTCCTCTTCTCCAGGCTGAACAACCCCAGCTCCCTCAGCCTGTCCTCGTACCAAAGGCGCTGCAAACCCCTGAACATTTTTCTGGCCCTCCTCTGGACCCACTCCATCAGGTCCATGTCCTTCCTACATTGAGGGCTCCAGAGCTCCAGATCATCTAGTCCAACTCCCCTGCTAAAGCAGGATTACCTAGAGCACATTACTCAGGACTGCATCCAGGCAGGGCTTGAAGGTCTCCAGAGAAGGAGACTCCACAACCTCCCTGGGCAGCCTGTTCCAGGGCTCTGTCACTGTCATTGTAAAGAAGTTTCTTCTCATATTTGAATGGAACTTCCTGTGTTCTTGCTTGTGCCCGTTGCCCTTTGTCCTGTCACTGGGAACTACTGAGAAGAGTCTGGCTCCATCCTCCTTCAACCTACCCTTTAGATACTTGTAAACATTAATAAGATCTCCCCTCAGCCTTCTCTTCTCCAGGCTAGAGTCCCAGCTCTCTCAGCCTTTCCTCATAAGGGAGATGCTCCAATCCCTTAATTATCTTTGTTGCCTTTAGTCTGGAGACTAAAAGTATTATCTGAGTTCTTGGGAGACATAAAGAAAACAGTAGGATAGCAGCCCACTAATTGAAGCAGGAAAAATTATGTTTTCAATAGGCTACCTAGTCCCCAAGAAAGATAAGACTACAGATACTTTTACTGGGACCTTAAAAGGGGAAAGATATTATTTTTAATACACACTTCTTTCAAAATAACACAAAAATAGAATTTCTGGAGAAAAATTAATGTGCACCTCACATCAGTCACTTCACAGTCATACCGAACCATTATGAAGTTAAGTCTACAGAGGCACATTTGTGCCTCTTTGGGTACTGTAAACCTTCAGGCTCCTCAGTAACTGGGGCCGTAATGACAGTTATCTGTATAGATACCCTACAAGAATGTAGGCTAGCAACCTATGGCATTCGCATTAGAGCATCTTACACTTGGAGACAAATGTTGGGGTTTTGGTTAAGAGGGTTATAAATTGCCTTGGACTCTCCTCTTTCCGTACCCTAGCTCTAGCTGCCTTCACTTCTCCACTGATTTTCTTCACTTCTATGATTTCTTAATCCAAGGTAGTATGATTGCTTGTTGTCAATGAATGTACTGTATAAGGTGTCTGCCTCTAAAGTGCTTTCAAGCTGATAACTCTTTCTAATAAGCTGTGAGACAGTGCTCAGCATATTTAACGTTTCTATTATTTTTCTACAGAATTAAAAACCCTTGCCAAGATTTTTTTTCCCTTTTTTAAATCTTTTTACCCCACAATTAGCAGGAAGAGAGAAAGGACTTACTCTACAGGTGCACAATTCCGAGCACATCTGTCTCTCCTGCTTGCTCATAAAAGCTTGTCATGTAAAAAACCACTGCCAACCTAGCTACTAACAGGAAAATATGTATTCACTGATTATTATTTTTGTGTGGATTTTATTCCTCTGTAAAATAAAAATGCAGATGTAGAACTCTACATGCCACTGGTACTGGTGCCCTTGTAGGTCTTGTCATAGAAAATTTTAAAAAATAGATATTTACTAATTTGTCATTACAAAATAATTAAAAAATAATTTGAAAAATAAAAAGATTTTTAAAAGGCATCAAAGTGACAGTCCCTTCACAAATCTGGCAACAACGGAGAAAAACAACTTCACAGCCTGATGTTGCTGCAGTTTGGCAGCCAAGTGGGTTTGTGTAGGCTGCTGTTGGCAGCAGTTTTCATTAGCTTAGGGCCGCCTTTCTGGAAAGACAGAATCGAGCTGTCAGACACGGACATCCAGTCTGTGCAAGCAGGACTCACTTGTACGCTGTCCTGCTGAGCAGCCCTCCTGGGCCTCTCCCATCTGCCTGCCTTTAAGTGCAATTCTCTTATCATTATGACATGCCTTTTAAAACTTTTAAGGATATTACCTAGACAATGCCTTCATTTCTGTTTAATTCCTTTATGTTTAATTCCATATCTCACATAGGGGTATAATTTAATATTTCCCCCCTTTTTGGCTATGCAGATCTCTGAAGTGAACACTCCCTTTCCTGAAATTCCTTATATATGAGCCAGTATCAAGTTTCTTTGGAGGCTTTGGATAAAACATTCTGTGGTCTTAAATTTTAGCATGTTGTATTCTTAAGCAGGGAGAGAAAATTCTTACCTTCCTTAAATATTTGGCATTTAATTTATATGTCTGGTTTAAGCTAAATTTTCTGTTCTGTTACAGTAAGCATTTGTAATGATGGCAGGACATCTCAGCAAGGAGAAGTGAGTCACATTCCTGTGTACTTTGAAGGAATCACGGAATTGTCAGAGTTGGGAGGGACCTCTAGAGATCATCTAGTCCAACTGCCCTGCTGAAGCAGGTTTGCCTACAGCACGTTACTCAGGTCTGCATCCAGATGGGGCTTGAAGGTCTCCAGAGAAGACGACTCCATAACCTCCCTGGACAGCCTGTTCCAGGGCTCTGTCACTGTCACTGTAAAGAAGTTTTTTCTCATATTTGAATGGAACTTCCTATGTTCCAGCCTGTGCCCATTGCCCCTCGTCCTGTCACTGGGAACCACTGAGAAGAGTATGGCTTGAATAGAAATGCCACTGTCACTGCAAACCACTGGATTTGGGCATTGTTTGAATTATTATTCATAATTATGCTTCATATAGTAAGCTCAATAAACAAAACTAATCTAGGATCACTGTGATGTTCATTAATTATCTTTGGTAGATCCCTCAAAATAGAGAGCACTTGCAGAAAAAGACATTTGCACAATTACTAAACAGATTTGTGTTATCCTCCTGGTGTATCTGGTTCCATGACTGTTCCCTGACCGAATAAGATCAGAAGGATTTAGGTCTTCTTTCTGACTCCCTGAATAGAAATATGAAATTATTAATTCTTCCCAGAGTGATAACATAAAAGGAATTTATCATGCCCTCATGTCAATAAGATTATTTTCGAGTAATGACTACTACTAGAAAACATTTCAAAAGTTCTTTAAGAAAACAGCCCTCTGTTGCTCTTGCACTGAATATATTTGAGCAAACACTTTGTATATGACAGAGTTTTGAAAATTATAACTTTCCAGAATTCTGGAGATGAATCTGGAGAAGAATCTCTCAAGAAAGACCCCTATATAAACCGCTCATAGAGAATAGTGTATAGCTCTACTATCTCCCTATTAGAAAACGTATTCTCAGTATCTCTGTATAAGTGGAAATTTTCAGTGTGTTTAAGATTTGGGCTTCAAAACCAGACTTTTGGACACGAAGAAATAAACTTTCAGAGCTGCAGTGATATTTGCTCTTTGTTACTACCATATGTCCCAAGAATGTGGGGTTTTTCTTCTGTAGTCAACCTTCCAATAAGCACAGTCTAGTCCTCTATATATGAGAGTTTGAAGGCTCTCCAGAAAATACGAATTTATTTTATTGTCAGTCTTTCCTAAAAGGGGAGCTTTACAGTCAGTGGAAGACAGGATTGCTACCATATCTGGACAATGTTCTTCACTTAGGGCAATTAATTAAGACAACGACTACAAGAAAGCCATAAGTGCTAGAAGTTCATTTGTGTGAGCAAGATATTGCCCCCGCTGCGAAACTAAATAGGTGTACTCTGGCAATTCTTTGTTTTGCTTTTAGGTTGTTGGGGTTTTTTCGAAGGATGGAGGAGGCTGGTTAGCTAGTTAGGCATGCGTTTTGGTTTTTTAGCTGTGACTGCAACTAGATGTGGTGATTAGTGCAGACCTGTACTTTGTGTGATACAGCTGAGGACTTTTTCCTGGTGTTGTCCTAAATCTTTCCTTTGTTGCTATGTCATTATATCAAGTTAAGATGAAATAAACAAAATACACCTATCTACATCTCCTTTGTCTGCGTTAGTCAAATAGCAGTGGAATTCTGTCTCCACTTACTTACTGTTTGGCTTAACTGGTCTGTATTTAGCCCATCTAATAATTCCATAAGTCTGTCTTACAAGTGAATTATCACTTGTGTTTTGCTACCTTGGATTTCTTCCAATCTGTCACTGTCTCCCTGTAATGAGATGTCCAGAGCTGCTGCAGGTGTAGTTGTATTTATTGTCCTACATAGATAAAATACCCTCTGTAGATTGAATGCTATAAAAAAGATATGGACTTTGTTCTGCCAAACTGCATTGCAAAAGCATTTCTTGATTGCTTCAACACTTCTATGAGGTCTCTTCCTGTGTTCAAGGGTGAGATATTAATTTTGATATTTTTTTAATTAATTGAAACAACTGAGGACACCTAATCTGTCTCTTCCATAAAAGTCTGAGGCAGCTAAGCTGATTACACACCTCCCTTTTACTTGGCTTAGGTTAAATAAGATGTGCCCTATGTGAAATAGTTTGTAAAAAGTAATTGTTACAGCCTAAGTGACATGAAAATGCAGTGAAAAGTAGGTAAACATGAATCTGTGAAAGAAAGGCAGTTCAGTCCATGCTTCCACCTTATGCGACTTACATAAATGACAAATGTAGCTCCTTGATTGACTCATTATGTAGAAGAAGGCAGAACTAATGCATAGCTAACTCATACATTAGGCATGCCCTGCATAAGGCAAGCAGAGGCATCTCTGTAAAGATACGAAGGAGTAGCGGTCAAAAATTGCAGTCACAAATATTGTGTTTCTCTCAGACAATATAGCATCTTTAAAATTCAGCAGTTCCCTTGATGTCTGTCAATGTGTCTGTTTGTTTTGGGAAAGACAGAGATGAAATGTTGCTTTTTGGTAAGGTCAAAACCTTTCCTTTTCAAGCATACCTGGAATGTTTTGATTGCTTCAAGATTCACATTCTTACTTTACAAGAAAAATAAAAATGTAGATCTCTGTGTTCTGAAATAGAAAGTGTCTTTACATTTCTCTCTTACCTTAATAGACAATCAAAAGAAATGCATATAGGTTTGTGAAAAGTTTAGTATAGTTAGTTTTTGTATAGTTTAGTTGGTGCTGTTGTCACTATTAAAAAAAAAAAAAAGACATTAGAAACTTTTTAGTTCTATTTACTATTAGAATATCATTTTTATGGGACAGAAATTGCCATGCCCGATTAGATAATGAGCTAGCTTTCAAACACTGAATGTAGTGTGCAAGGTTAACATAGGAAAAAGCTAGGCTAGATCATGCACAACTACAAGGATGCAATCTCAGATACCAGTATTAGTGTATAAACTGGGCTCAGCTGTTTTGTTTCAAACACAAGTGCAAATAATTCAGCTTAATGAGGACATGTTTTATGGTAACTCTATTCCAAAGAATCCACTTTTACTGCAATCTTCCTGCAGATCTAGTAGCACAAGTAAAATCAGTGCTTTGCTGAAGAGCGAGGCTCTGTCTATGACTATACCCTATGTCTCTGTCAGTACCTTGTACAAGACCAAATACGTCAGCAACCTCCTGTTCTCTGTGGGAAGATTCCAATGCAGTTTTTTTTCAAGAATTTTCCTCTAAGGAGGTTCATTTTCATCTAATGAGAACATATGGTTTTGGCAGCACCAATCTTTAAGGGACGCAGTCAGCCTTTTTTCTTTTTTTTACTCCTTTAGAAAGTATCAGCATAAGTACTGAGCTCATGGACCAGTTAAATCACCAAATAGAATGAAGTATTCCAAATGTAATCATAACTATCCTCACTTGGAGAAGGCTTGGACTGAAGTGAATCATAACTGCACTTCATAACAAAGATAATATTGTGTAAATATTCCTATCCAGAAGCAATGAGTCATGCTACAATGACCATCACATAATCATTCTGACTAAACAGAGGATCAACATTTACAACTGAACGCGTTAACTTTCGAAATATTTTGGAGAGAGAGAAATGTGGCAAAGTGTAAAAACTTATAAAAGCTACCCCTGCATATTAATTCATATGACCTCACAGCTACTAGTTTTACTTGTAAAATATGTGCTCAGTGAGGTGTTAAAGGTAGCTATGATTTCAATTAACATGTTTCCAAAAAGTAGAGCGGGTAACAACTCTTTTCAGTATCAGGAAGAATAATCCACTTGACCCTTTAACATGATGTCTATGTTCCTTTCACAGGAGATGAATGTAATGAAAAATGCCTAGTATAGTTGATAATAAAAACAGCATAAGTGGTCACAAATGGAGCATTTTGCTTTTTTTTTCTTGATTTACCTAGCTTTCTAAACTTCAACTGTTGATGAAAACGTGTTATTGATTGGCAGTTTGCTACCAAACAGCCCTTTAAAGAACTGGTTCATAATCTCATAGTCATTACCTTGGATTCCTCTTGGTCTGGTACAGATTTAACAGCTTTCCTTTACAAACTCCTTAACAAACTAAAGCTTTTCCTAAAATAAAATAAAATTTAAAGGTAAAATTCTTCAACATTACATTGTTTTTGCAATACTGCCAAACATAGAATCTGAGCCAGCAGTGTGCCCTTGATGGAAAGAAGGCTAGTGGTTTCAGATGTGGACCTACTGTAAAGACTCCAGTGCATCACCACTAGAGTGATTTATAGACTGGGACTGGAGCATCTCTCGTATGAGGAAAGGTTGAGAGACCATGGGCTGTTTGGCCTGGAAAAGAGAATGCTCAGAGGGATTTTGTCAATGTATGCAAGTCTTCAAAGGGAAGACATAACAGAATATGGAGCCAGTCCCTGTTCAGCAGTGTCCAGTGACAGGACAAGAGGCAATGGGCACAAACTCAAACACAGGAGTTTTATCCCGAACATCAGGAAACATTTTTTTACTGTGAGGGTGACAGAGAACCAACATAGGTTGTCCAGGGACATTGTGCAGTCTCCATCCTTGGAAATATTCAAAACCCATCTAGAGGTGGTCCTGGGCAACTGGCTTTCTGTGGCCCTGCTTGAGCAGGGAGGTTGGACCAGATGTCCTCCAGAGGTCCCTTCAAACCTCAACAATTCCATGATCATATGAATCTGTAATCTCCTGTAATTTAGTATCCCAGTATTGACAATGGCCCAATATGGCAACATTTGAGCAAAACAAGAGGAGCTGAACTCTATTCTAAATTTATGCTGAACTTTGGACAGTATATATGCTCTCACTTCTCTCTGGACTCTGCTTTTCTAGTTTATCTGGCACAACTTCTACACAGGCAACACTCAAGCCTCTGGCTTACTCCATGTATTCCCCTTTGCACTTTGGAGATGTTCTGACATTTCTAATTTACTGCCCTCCTCCAAATTCTTGGACTGATATGACATCCATCTGGTGGTGTTGTCCCGATATGGTCATGTCTCCTGCTGAACAATATTTTTTTGTTTCTTCATGATATTCTGCCTGCATCCATCCTTTGAAACCAAGGAACATCTGTTTTTTATGCACTGATTAACCGAGACTGAAGACTCCTGGGCTCTCAGGTAATACAACTGGATGAAGAGGATAGCAATATGATAAGAAGTTCCAGCCTAGCACATTGATTTTACCTACATATGAATATCAAGTTTTGAAATAAAATCTGATGCCTCAAAGACAGCTTTAAAACTTCTAAGGATTTCCTTGGAACCACGACTTCATCTTTGCTTTCCTAGCTAATCCAAAACTGAGACTTTGAACAATTTCATGTTCAACTAGCCCTGTAAGTTATACCTACTGGATACAATTAAAGAATGCTTCCTACAGGGAATGAAGCACAGAAATATTTTCATAGATTATGAGGGGAAAGCTTTGTAAACATATATATGATATATCAATTGGAGCACGGAAAACCTGGAGGCTTTTTTTTCCCTTCTTTCTGACAGAAAAAAGAAAGAACAAATATTTTGTTATTGCACAAAGATGCCATCAAAACTATTCTTTCCTTCAGTGAAATAAAGTGGAATGCAGCCAGTCAAAGAATCAACATCAAGAAAATAGTCAGGCTTTTTAAGAATAAAGGAGGTCATGTGCTTTTAGAGAAACATAGTTCTACATGTGGAGGTTCCAACACATTCTTAAGAGTTTGTAATAATCATTCTTTTTCTCACTGATGTTGATGTGTCTTTCCTACTCTGGATGTAACAAACTTTAGATCCCTAATGAAAGAACTAGAATGATGGTAAAAGTGAACTTGGAAAAAAAAAAATCACTGTTGGATAAATCATCTTCTTTGATGTTAAATCACCCAAACAGTAGGTATTATCTTTTTAGAGACTGTTTTAGCACAGCATGGTGCCTTCTCTTTCTACTAGGAGACCTAGATCATTTTCTATACAGTGGGACCGTAACAACGAGGTAGGAAATTCCGTTTCATAACTTTAATATTAGTGAGACCATCTATTCAAACTTTACATTTGCACAGTCACTTGCTATCAGGGAGAAAATGAGTAGGAGAGAGGAGTGTTCATAAATAATGTTGAAGAGCTAGATAGCTGGCACCACTGCTGACTGCTATTTTTGCACTGTACAAGAAAACGGGTACTGTTTATGTCCTCTCATAAAATCCCTTCTGCTTGAGGTCACAGCCAGACCCTGAGACTCACACACTCTCATGCATTTTACCAGCACATTTGGCTGTGTGGCCACCTACTCCCACTCATCTCTAGGTCCTGTTAGTGCAGCTCTGGGCTTTCATCAGGGTGACATGCTCTGGGATGGGTGGGCTCCCCAACACATGGAGAATCCAGAGCTCCTTTCTGAAAACACTAGGCTGGAGATTAGCCTCTCTTGTTTTTCCACTGCAACAGATATGGAACGTGCCTGGGTAAATTGGCTAGATAAAAGGAGTACACTGGGTCTCTGTGAGAGGTTTCTAAGTGTGACAGCAGGAGGTCTGCCTTGGCTGCCTGCCTGGGTCCTGCAGGTGCCATGGGACAGGTCTGTTCCACATCTGAGAAGACCTAAATGTCTGCCAGCCCTCCTGGCAGACCGAGTCCTGGCTGAGAGCAGTGGAGCCAGCACCAGTCTGGGAGGAACATGGGAATACTGTGAGTAACTGTGATAGCAAGGTTAGACAATAACGACTGGCACTCAAAATGAACTAAAAATAGATGCCAACCAGCCCAGTCAAACCAGAAGGTGCTTAATTCCATGTTCTTGCTGCTCTCTGGTGTGGTGGCTGTGGTTCCAACATTAGCTGCCGCTTCCACAGTGTTTTCCTTCATGCACAAGATTAGTAACAGTAAATTCAAACATCCCTATAGGAAGTTAAAAATTGAGATTGATAAGTCAGCAGGACAGGTGATATTTTCTGAAAGTAACATAGTGATCTACGTTATTTACAGCCAGTCGTAATAGCAAAAGAACAGCATGTAAATCTTGAAGAGGAAGTTGAAGGTGGAAAGATGACTGTGGAAGGAAGTACATACCAAAAGAAAGGAGTCCCCTGGAGACTCTGTAATTATTTTTAGTTTATTTATTCATATCTACTTTAGATCTATCATTAATTAAAATGATACAATGAATGTTATGGTAGGCCCTTTGTTCTGCAGTTGAGTTGTGAGGAAATGGAAAGTCTTAATCTTGGCATAGATAAGCTGTAGCAAAATTTCATTTAAAAAGAAAGTATTCTGGCAGGAAAAAGTCAGCAAGGATCACAAAGTTCAGTGGACCATAGCCTAACTTCAAACTAGCTTTAAGAATTTGTATCACAGCCTTTGTTCTTGATATCTGCTGTCTATAATTTGGGTTGTGCAAGATCTAAATTCATAGATATGGAATTCCCCCTTAAATTCAGTCAGGCTCTTCAGTACACGGGAGTTACATATCAAAAATAGATTTAATAAAATAAAATGTTCATGAATACATCCTGTCTCTCCTCTACCTAATTAGAGAAGCAATGACTCATTTTTATGACACAGAAGATATTGATGCATCAATAAACTATCGCTTCTGGTTCTTAATTCAATTAATTTCATTTAAAAAAAATAACGTTATACATCCTATTCATGGTTACTATAGGGAATGAAAGTACACAGTGTAACCTCAGCTCTGACACTATTAGTATGACATTATCAGTTCGGTTTTGTTTCAGCTATTTAACCAACATTAACCATAGCAAATGAAAGTGAAGGGAACCAGTATGTTCGTATCACCATGATGTACTATTTAGCTATGTGACTTCTCAGCTTTTATTAGGATATTCTGTCACTATCATAGAGAATTAATACCCCAAAAATGCAGAAAACCTACGTGTATTCAGAACACTCCCATACTTTGTGTTCAGATCATTTTTTTACCTTGTTTGTACCACATCTTTGCTCTGCAAAGAGACTACATAGCTGAAAAAGTCTTCTTCACAGACAAATGGATAAAAACTTTTCAGCCTTCACATTGTTCAAACTCTTCTCTTACTTGAAATGAGAGCTTCCCTCCCATCTGTATTGCATCATGAAAATTTGTCAAGTTGTGTAAGGTGACTTGACCCAGAATTTCCCCTGTCTTGTAAAGACAAAGTAGCTGCTGGTGGACACTTGTAATTCTGAGCTATAGCTCAAAGAAACTCTTAACATTTAAACACTAAGCAGAATATCTATAGGCAGAGATGTTTTTTATTTTTAGTCCTGAGAAATGTACATCTACATTCCGTCAGGATAATTCAAAATTTGCTGAAGTGATTGTCTTCTGCTTTTGCAAATCCTTTTTTAAGAGGATAGGCTTTGAAAGTTTGGAAATACAAGCAATTAAATGAGTAAAGGAAATTAAACTCTTGCAAAGAGGAAATGGAAAAGCTTATCATGTACTTGTCAAATTCTGAATACCAGACTCTTTTATGAACAGTTGTGAAGAAGTTACAAGCAATTTAGAGAGCCATTTATAGCTATTTATGTTTGTAACTAAAACTATAGGAAATGTAATGATAGCGTATATACTCTGAACTGGTCCTTTTCAATCTGCAACCGAATATACATTGCAGAACTTCATATTCCAAGAAGCGACTCATAAAGTAAAGTTGCAGTCATGGTGCATCAGTGGTTTCCTCCTTTCCCTGTCTAGATAGGGAGATCTTTTAGAAAGCAGTCAGGTAAGGCTGATGTGATTTCACACAGGGAAGTATTTCACATGATCTGCAAGATAACAACTGCTACTGCTAGCACTCATGAAGTGACATGGAAAGACTCAGAGGATGTCTTGCACTCTATTTTGAATAATTTTTTTTCTTTTTTTTTGTCTCTTTTTCTTTTTAATTCACTATTTTGCTATTTTAAAAGAAGATTTTGGGTCAAGTAATATTTCTCTTTATTCCTCTTTTATGAGGAAAAGAAGTGGCTACAATAACAGCATTTCTACATCTCTGGCTTTACTTTTTATATCATATTCATTTTAGATTTTTAGCTTCATATTCTTTTTATGTTAACTTGAATACAGACATGTCTGCTGATCTTCACAGTTTTGAGATGACAAAATCACTTTACATATTCTATCTGTGATAGAATTGAACCTCATCTTCCTAAGCAGCAGAGATGAAAGTGTTCAAAGCAAAAAGAGTTAAATTTTCCTAAACTAGGATTCATGAGAATTGATTATATAATACATTGCAAAATTACATTATCTTCATTTTGGGCCACCATTTTATACAGACAGGGTAGAAAGTCAGGTGATGAGCAAAAGGACTCAGTAAAACATGGAAGGAAATTTGTTTAGATTTATATATGTATATATACGTATTTATATATGTTCACAAGACAGGAGACATGTCATATCATACAGTTCTTTATTTCTTGATCGACTTTGCAGTAATGTCTTCTTTCCTGAGGAAGCCCCAAACCCACCAAAATGCCAGTTGTTTGAAATGGCTTAGTAGTAATTGTGAAGTATTGCACACAACTCCACTTCTTTGGGGGGAAAATGTGTGACTAAGTTAATTGATATGAGTGAGTATCCATATGGATATATCCATAGTTAATTGATATGAGTGACTATATCCATAGCATTCTGCTAACTTGACTGGACGCTAGATGAAGTCCAGAAACTAGACAGTATTCACAAAAACTCAAGTAACAACCTGAAAAACTTCCAGCACTGGACATAATGGTAGAGCGAGGAAAAGCCCATGTGTTGGATTAATTCCCACGTACAAAAGCAAAGGTCATTTTAGAGACACTTTAAAAATCTTCCTGAAATTCTCTTTTCAATCCCAGCATTCTTATGTTGGTAGAATAAGCACAATCTGATTTGCTTCTATCAGGTTAAAAAACAAAAAGCAAAACAAAACACTAAAATTCCAGGTAAGGAAGCAAAAAAATCTCAAAGCCAGTGAAAGTCAAGCAGGAAAAATTTAGTTGTTGCTTCTTGCTGCAGATTGATCTTGCAGTACCAGCAGCTTCAAAATAGTTCTGCAACATTGTGTGTGCAACTTCCCTGTGAAATTAGGGGTAGAAAGCCTTTGTGAAAGGAACTGCGTAACTGAATCTCTGCTATTCTATGGGTTACAAAATAAAATATGCATAACTTGCTGTCATCCTATGGTGAAATAAACCTAAGAAGCGCTCCGACAGTCTCAGTTCTTGACCAACCTTAATAATCAAAGAGGCAATGTTTGCACTTAAATATAAACAGGAGCAAGCCATATAGTACTGCATAAAGCTACTTTGGCATTTCTCAGCTTTGGGATTTTGACTCAGATATTACTAAGGCTTTCATTGTTGACAATTAGATGTTTTAAAATGGAAAATAAAAATCCCAGTCCTGCACAGTTCATCTCAGTTTATGGATTGATTATTGTCTTTGTAGCCTTAATCAGTAAATGTTACCCATCTTTCTGCTGTTACACTTGGAGGAGTTAAAATTGGAGGCTAGCTAAATATGTTGGTTTACACTGCTTTATTTATGTTTTCATATGCTTCCATACAGCTTCATAGCATTCATCCATTTCCCATCTGCTTATCTGAAATGCAGAAGGATCAAAAATACCAACACATACCAGACATACAAATCATTGTTACTGGCTTAGTCTGGCAGTCTTAAAAATGGTAGAATTCAGGTGCATACAAATCATCTATTGCTTGTTCAGGGAAGTAAACTCTTGTTAAACAAGATTTTTAGAGGTTTGACGGGGTGTTTTTCAGAACCAAGGCTTTAAGAAGTTTCGTTAGACCTTTTGACACCAGTGTTGGTGTAAAAAGAACTACTTAAAACATAACTTTTATCAGTTAAAAGGAAACAGCCTGAATTACTTAAAATGTATGACACCTAGTAACAATCAGAAAAACTGATTCGCATGTCAGAAAATTGGCAGATTATGCATACATAGGTCGAATTCCGCCATTAGCCTTCAGTGCTGTGATTTTTATTTCATGGGTTACTCTTAGGCAGCAAAGAAAACTCAAAGCCAAAACAAAACCCCATATTAATCTTGAGCTAGGGGAAACTCTTTCCTGAATCTAGAAAAATGTGATTGAAAAATACTTCACAACTTACATGGTCTGTAAGCTTCCAAAATTTTGGGGGAATTATGTGATGGGCAATGCTAAATCCATCTGATAGTGCTTGGAGTTGACAGAAGGGAGAGAGATTAAAACAAATCAAAACATGTTTATGTTTGTATTAATTATGGGCCACTTCCTATCCTTTTTTCTTTTGGAATCAGGAGTACCTCAGAAAAATAAATGACACTGATTTGATGTAGGAAAAAAAAATATCATTCTGAGTCCTCATTTTACCGAGATGCTGCCTGTCAGATTCATTCATTCTTCAATCATGGGATTATATGGAAAACTGTTATCTATAAATTGACTAGGTATTTGAAAGCACCTGAATCTTCTAAATCTGTCTATCTGCCTTGGGAGTCCAATAATTTCACCCTTAGGCAAGAAAAAATGTGATTTTTTTTTCCTCTCTCTGAATGTAAATTTACATAAGGCCAAAGAACACTGTAAAAATGATCCTTCTTCTGGGTTCATTCTTCTTATCTCCCCCTCACCCTGGGGTGAGGCATTCAGTCCTGCCTTCTCTAAACTGAGCCTAAGTGTCTTGTGTTGGCTGAATTAAAAGCTCTGCAAAGGTACTAGGGAAAATCTACTGAGATTTGGAATGTTTGTTGTGAATATTACTGCAGAAATTACAGCATATCCCAGGCTGGAAGAAAAGATCATAGTTGGGAGTGTCTTTAAAGCAAAGCAAACAAAACACAAAACAGCATATTGCCATCTCTCTTCTCCCCTTTCCCTCACAAACACAAGAAAAGTTTGACAAGGAAATATCAGCACAGAGAATAGAAAGCAGACTTCTTTATATAGGTTAACTGACAGGTCTGTCACTCTATTCGTGCCTTGTTATCAACTCAGTCACCCTTGGAAAGCATTTTAGATTCTCTCTTGATGCAGGGAGATTCCAAAAGCATCAACTTCAGGTTTATTTGAGAAGAGTGTGCTGGAATCAAACCCATCTCTCTCCCTATTCTTTAGTTAAGCAGAATCTGTGTTCCCACCTTTACAAATGAAAAAGTTCAGTATTGACCCAGAAGGTTCAAGTTTTTGATGTTTTAATTTTACATTACATGACCATCTTGAAATTCTACACAGGGCTAGGGCATACATCTCTGAAGTGATGTGTTAAGAGCAGTGTCATTCTTTTGGTACTTTTTTTCCCAAAGAAAACCCATACATCACTTTAGAAAACAAAACCTTTCTGATTTATGAAAAAAATACAAATGGCTAAGCAGTACGTTTGACTTACTTTGTTCAAACACTTTATGGAGAGCTCTCAGAATGAAAGAAAGGCAAAATCTGAAATTAACGTGGGTGTATTTAGCTCAGCTTTATCTCTGGACTGGCAGCTAACTGCCTGTCAAAAGGTTTTGAGTAAAGTTCTTGATTGTAGGTCAGTCCTCAGTGGATAAATCACAGAAACAGCCACAGATAAGGCACATGGTTGGCTATTCTCCCACTGAGGAGAGACTGCATTAAGGTAGACTAATGAATACTGAATCATTTTCTCACCCTTGGGGTGGACGCCCCTGTCAGGGCTGAGTCACTGTGAAAGCAGTATGCTGCAGTGATTTAAAATGCAGCAGCCTTTAGTGCTGGTGACAGATGGGTATAACTTGGGCATCATACGTACTCATTTTTAGGCCTTCACAAGCCATGAGTACAAATATACAAGAAAAGGAAAGATAAACTGTGATACAAGTCTCCTGTTCGTGCATACTTTAGAAAAGTGTAAAGTGGAGACCTTTCCATAGCCATTTAAAATGACCACAGGGGATTGTCTTCTAGGGTAGTCAAGGGTGGATATTTTATTCCAAGGTTTCTTCATTGCTTTCTTTTTTTTCCAGAAGACTGCAGAGTTTCCTGGAATAAGCAATGTGTTACCTCTGCATAATGAAACTGCATCTTTTACATTTTCTGCTGAAAATTTCTTCTGAAATGATCATCAGTTTACCTAGTCAGCTGGAGGTGTTACAGCATCAGAACTACAGATATGAAAAGCTTGAGGTACATTTTGACTTTGTCGGTTGCATTTTAAATAGAAATACGTGGTCTTGTCTGAGAGAGAGAAGATAAAAGGGGTACCTTTAGAAGTATCACCACCCTGAAGGAAAGGATTGATTGATCAAATGCTATTAGAGTCTGGGTGAGAAATTAAGCAATAGTTTCCAACCTGGCTGAAAGCTATGTCTTATGGGTTAGGCTCTGCCCTGGATTATGATTTCTGTTCACATAATGCTGGTGTTTGGTATCAGCAGTTACTCACAACCCTTGCATGTTGGGACTTCTAGTGGGTTTTCAGGGGCCTCCCCATGGCAGTCAGTAACTAGCCTGGGGACCAAGCCCTGGAAAAGCATTAGTTCAAAGTCCGAACAGTCACTGATGCTGCCAGGGGGACTTTCACGAAGGTTCAACTGTTTCCTATCAGAAGTTGCCTTCTCCTGAGCCTTTGAAAAAAGATTTGCACAACTCTGTGATCTCTCTGTGGAAAGCCCTCATTAGCCAAGAAGTACAAATAATGCCGTCTGGGCACAGCCACAGAACATATTGTGTAAGGAATGCTATTAATAAAAAAAAAAATGGATAATGAAACTTCATAATGTACATGCATGAATTCTTCTAGCTACTCAGTCAAACCGTGATCTATGGAAACCTAAATTGGAAAGCTGCTTGGGAAAGGAATCACGTGCCAGAGGGTGGCTATGAATAGTCACTAGCAGAATAGCTTTATGAAAACAATAGTTCTAATGCTTGTATGCTGTTCTATGTCATTTAAAGCATTGCTGTTCATTGTAGAAAATTGGACTTTTAAACTGACCTTCTGTTTTACCTTTGGGGAAGTTAATGCTTGTACTGCAAGGAGGAAGCTGGTTGGTTGTTTTTTAATATGGTATGTGCCACAAATGAGAATGTCAGAAAGGTCTGAAATTTCATCTCATCCAAATCTATTAGTGTTAATGTTCTTTTCATTATGATTTCATCAGGATTAATTAACGGAATCTGTGAATAATATGCTGCACATATTTGATATGCAAAACCAAATCAACTGTACAATTTATGTTTCCTTACAGCTGGTGCTTCACATATTGACAGTCAGGAGTATAGACTACATGCATTAGTCTATACCAGCTGTCTGTGACTAGAAGCTTGCCTTCCTGAGCCATGAGGTGTCCTGGATGACAGTGAAGCCTGGCACTAGTGGCCAGTCCTGATGGAGGGTTGGAGCTTCTGCAGTGGGCAGCCAGCCCGAAAGCAAATAGCCTCGTTTTTTTACAAGCTCAGGAAGTCCAATGCATGTTTAGATTATGCTGCTATAAATGTATCTTGACTATTACATTTAAAACTAGTTCTGGATAAACTTATGGAATGTCTCATATTTGTTTTCAATTACCTGTCTACTGGTCACTCTGAGAGCCCTATAAATTGCCTCACTGATATGATTCATCAGGAAGTAGACACAGCAGATACAGGACTGTGCTGCTTATAACTCTCAGAAAAGCACTCACATTCAGCATTTCTGTTGATAGCAATGGTAGTGTCCAATTAATCCCTCTCTACAAAAATATCTGATTTTTACAGAAACAGACATTTTTTTTTAAAGTCTTTTTTTTTTCTATTTTGTTGTCAGTCACAGGATAAAGATATGAGGTCCTTTTTACCTTTTATAAAACCTGACAAACCATCTTTACAGGCAACAAGATCTTGATGCATTGGTGTATTTTGAGGCACAGAACCATTATAGTACAAATCTGTTTTCTGATTTCACTAGGCTTGGCATTGGCTCCTGGATATTTACATCTTAATTTCTTCCACTCAGATGTGGTATTTGATTTGAATGTTTGTGAAAGCTACCAATCTGACAGTCCTGCAGTCCATTTATTCACCTGTTAAGTACAAAGTTCAAGTTTCCTTTTCCAATTAAAGTGCCTCTACCCATGCTGGCCAGACCACCTCGAGGGAGGAATCATTTAGATTCCAACCGCACACTTTCCCCTGCCTCGCTCTTGTGAATGCCAGCAAGAAGCCGATTTATGCCAGCTGTTGCATATTTCTAATGGGCACACTTGTCTATTGGGAATAAAACAATCAGATATCTTCTAGAAGATAACAATTTCAGGTTGCTACCAGTCTGGATTGGATTTGAAATGATACTCCAGAAAGAAATTCTTCTCATCCATTACCAGTCCAGATACACTCTGGAGCTTCTGTAGGGCTCTAAGAAGTATCATAATGAAAGTAGATCTGTTTTTAAAATATATCCATTAACAATTAAGTGGATTAACTGAATTTCAGGCTGTATTAACTGCACTGAGATGTAGTTTATACTTAATAGGTAAGAAAAGCAGCTCATATTATAAGTGCAATACATGTATATTATGCCTGGTGCACATTTATCGAAACAGTGTCAGGTTTTGAAACAGCTTACATTAACTCTGCATCTGTGCTGTGAATCCAGAAAGAAGTTGAGGCTTGCTCAGCTAAATCCTTTTTCATGGTGTTGGCAGCTGAGAAGGAGTTTGTCACTGATATGCTTACTTTTTCCCCCGTTTCATATTTCTGAAAAGGACATAAATGAGAATAGATTTATTCCAAAATAAACAGAAGGAGCAACGCACAGACAATAATGATGAGCATGTTCCAGTTGGATGGATTATGGGAGAAGTCCAAAACCTCCAGGTTCTCATTTTCCCACAAGACAGCCAATTCTGACACTTTAATATATAGGCATGGATGTGCCAGAGGGGGAGCAAGGAGGCGTTTCATTCCTATCTGTTGTTGTAGCCCAATGGCTTTGGTAGAGCATGCACTACTGGCACCATGCTGTAGCGGGTGAATGAAGGGTCTCACCATTTCAGGGAGAAGGTAGACAGAGATGTGGTGCACTCCCCACAAGCTGTGTTAAGCATCACATCTGTGCTGTTGTCACCGTGTTGGGATGGAACGAAGCTTAGCTAGGACTTTAGCATGCTGTATGTGGCACACCTGGTCCTTGGTGTGTGACACACAGAGAGGGGCTGAGCCTCACCATTCTTTTTACAGAGGCACATGTTTCTGAATTAGAGTATTGATTTCTCTAGCGTTTTCCGCTACTTTGAGGGCCCTGAAAAGCCTCTGTAAAGCTTTTTGCTGGTAGAGTAAGTATGAATGCTGTCAGCATGGGCTTTGGAAAAGGGTAGAGAAGGCATCTGAGGCAAATGCTCTCAGGGGCAATGGGGATGTATGCCCTATGTAGCTGAAGCCTTGGCAACAGCTGGCAATTGCTGCCCATGGCCTCATATATATTGACTAGTCTGCAAGTTCAATCCAGAGGGGCATGTGGAACAAGAGACCTTATCCTATTGAATCTGAACTGTGAACCTGGAAAAGAACTCACAGTAGATGAGAGAGGAAATCAAAATGTCTATATGCCTTTCCTTGCTTCAGTTTTCTACCTTCCTCAGCTGTTTGGGGTGGGGCTTGCTTCTTGTGGTGCACTTTTAAAGGACTGATCAAATCCTCCAGGTTTTAATTTAGTAACTTCTTTTTCTTTCCACATTTTGCTTATTTTCTGACATTTCTCCTGTCTAAAACAACCAGCCAGAAGCTCATGAAAAAAATAAAATTCTAGCTCCTCTTGACAAACAAACCTTGGTTCTGGTTTGCCAGGTGATTGATTGATTAGTTACTGGTATCCTTTACCAGGCTGTCTCTTCTGTAGAGTTGCCAGTTACTTCATCCAATGATGCTTCCGTGTGAACGAGTAATCACCAGGGACTCGCAGCTTTCTCCTGTTAGCCCTGTAACACTTTCTACTTCTACATAGATGAAGATACCCGGGTAGACAAAACTTTCAATCAATCTACTGTTAGAAGTCTGACACATACAATGAGAGTCTGTAGCATTAAAGAGAATTCATAGGAGTTGAAACAGATTTCTCAGATCCATTACAGGACTATAGCTATTTGCACTTGGATAGCACGTGTTAGGTTGCTCTTATATCCAAGTCTCTCAGCTGGAATCCCTCTATTTTTTTTCTCACATCATGGCCTCTGGGTTTATTATAGACATATTTTTACCTGCTAGTAGATTGAAGACAGCATGAGGCATATTTTGCCCCATGCAGGAGGGAAATTCTGTACCTTGTAAGGATGCCCCCAGCTTTTTTCTTCCTAGCAGGCCAGACGAACTAGACTTGCCAATTCCCTCATCTGCAGTGCTTTTCTGAGCATTTTGAATTTTAAACTTTGAACGTTAGGCTAAGAGCTCAGGTCAAAAAACTGACTAATTCCCAGCTGTACCCCAAGACTGGTCTTCGATCTGTGGGAGGGAAATTTTCGCTGCGGAAATCTTTCTTTCTTTGCTTTGTTAGGTCGTTGTACTATTGGCTAAACAGAGAAAAATCAGTGTCTTTTGCTTCTTGCCCTTTCCTGGGAGATGCATTGGGGAGTTCAGGCAACTATTTAAATCAAATGAATTTTGTCTGGAAGCTTGTCCTGGATGAGTTACTCCCACACAAGAAGGGAAAGGAGACAAGAAATAAAGAAAACACGGCTTTGGAGAATTTCTAGTCTCTACCTCACTTTCACAGACAAAGTTTGCCAGGAGAACAACATACAAGATGAAGTTTATATAGGAACTTGGCTATAGTTCGCACCAATAACTGTACCCTGAGTGTTGCTTTGACACTCTTTCTGACTGTATAAACCAAGGCAAATATTTTAGGTGGAGACGGGGGCCAATCTGTAGCTTGCAGATCCATAGGAAATATCCCAGAAAACGTTATGAGGTTATATTTAGGATATTTGCAGATAGAATAGACAACCTGTTAAAGGACGCTAGGAGGGTGATTTCTGGGACAGGCATTTCCAAACATGTTTAGAAGATTGAGAAGCTTTGGGTGGTCCTCTCAAATAATTTTGTAGGCTATTACATCCCATTGACCAGTTTAGCATTTTTGGCTTCAGTGACAGTGCACATGGCACTTATATCCACCAACATCCACCATGACCCTCAAAGAAAGTGGCAACTCAATAAAAAAATCAGCAGGCAGTATGGGACCCTTTGGTTTATCATTTATTTATTTCCAGCCCAGCTTCTAATTTTGCAAAAGAAGGCTTCTCAGCATGCATCAGAAAGAGATTAATCTTGTATACCTCTCAAAAATAACTGTTCATATTTTTCCTTGTTTATCAGGAGTCCTCCTTTTATTCTCAGCAAGTAATCTGTTATGTGGATGATGTGCAGATGGTCATTCTTTCACCTTTAGGTCCTATGGTAGACATATTTGCTAAGCAACGGTTCTTGTCAACTTGCAAAGTACTCGAACGAAGGCATTAATTTCTTGAAATGAAATAATAAGACACTGAATCTATTTGGATAGATTCCTAGTTTTACTATCCACAGCCACCTCAGGTTTGCCATACAGAAACCTAATGAAAAGCTAAGGCTATGCAGAGTCATTAGAAAAGGAGGCTTAAATCTTCACTTCTGCCAGACATATGCAACTGAAGGTCAGGTGCTAAAATTTTTAATTTTACAACTATAAACACTGAGTTTGGGAAAGGATAACTCATTTATTTCTCTTTTGTTAAAGCATGGGTAAATATATTCATGACACTAAAACATTTGCATTATTAAAGCATTTGAATGAAATTGAATAAATTGCTAATCTGAAAAAGCTGTAATCATTTTTGCCCAGGAATGAATAAATAACATTTCTTGCAGCATCTATAAGCTTAGGTTGTCCATTTGCCCTTGTGTACTTGAAAACTCATATACCAGTTGAGTCACCTGGACCAAAGCCATGTTTTAATAAGACATAGAAGAAACAAAGTATATTTGCTGTCAGCTTTCTGTACTGGAATTACAAAAATAATTGCAATTGATTTTACTTCTTTGGGGGAAAAAAAAAAGAAAAAACAACAAGAACAAAAAAACCTGACCATTTTCTCGGACAAATCAAAATTGTTGTTAACCAGCTTCAGTGACCTTTCATTTGGTTTGTGACAGATGAGGCTGAGTAACCAGGCGACTGTGGTAAAAACCAAAGCCATGAACTTGATGCAGTCTGGCTCTGAACTATCATTTGTGATACATGTGGATTTGTTAAGAAAGCTTCAGCATTTGGAATGTTTTTGTCTTTCTGTCCAGACATTGAAAAATTGTTCAAGATTGTTCCTTCAAAGGAAATGTGTATTTCATTTCTGAATTTAATGGACTTAATAGCATTCTTGTTTCTTATTTTCCTAGAAACTTTTCTTTTCTTTGGTAGCCTTGGGAATTCCAGATGTCTCCAGTGTTAAATATTTCCCCAAGAATAAGCAGTAGCAGTCTATCATTAGAAGGAACCAACATGAAAAAAGCGTGACTTCCACTTGTGATAGTGTCTTTTTTGCTGAAACAGAGAGAGACAAGGAACACAAGGGAAATTATGATTAGGTGCTAGGAACAAAAAAATCACAGTGAGAGTGATGAAGCACTAGAACAGCTTTTCTGGAGATGTTGCATGATCTCCAACCTTGAAGATACGCAGGACTCAACAGGACATGGCCCTGACCCAGCTGACCTAAGTTGGCCCTGCTTTGGAAGCATTGACAGGAGTTGAACTAGGTGACCTCTAAAGTCTTTTCCAACTTGAATTATTCTGTACTTCAGAGCCTGCCATATGGAAGATGACAGTAAAGTATTGTCTATGATCATTGTCAGTCCTTAGATTTTATAGTCAAAATATGATTGTCTTCACTGATATATAGATTTCCTTTAATTCTACAGTGAAAAAATTCTAAATATTCATGCCGACATTCTTACGTCAGAGACCTACAACCATTTGTTCTTTAGAAAACTGTTCTTCATCTAGCAGGTTCCTGTTCTAGCAGGAACAGTACTGACTAACCCTGAGTTTTGCCTTTGTGGAATATTAGATTTGTGGAAGATTAGATGTGCCTGCAAACAGAACAGAGGAGTGAAATATTCTCCCTTATGTTTCTTCTGAATGCATAAGCAAAATATATTTCATATACACGACGAAGTACATTAAAATTCAATTACTGTTAGTTACTGTTAACTAATTTGAAAATTAAGGGGGCTTTGAAAATCAAGGCAATGATAATGGAATGACTGTTCCTGCATTCCTGTGACATGCAGTGAAAGAATCAAAAGTGGTATGAGGGGGTTCAGATGTGCTCACCATGCCATGCAACTGGTGGGTGATGCCTGCTCTAGGCAACAGTGAAAATGGCTCAGCAATTGAACAAGTAAATATAGATAAACTTCCAATTTGAAGCATACATGTATTTTTATTTTTATTTTTATTTTTTCCTTCTCTGATGTGTTTCAAAGTCATTAAACTTCATATGTTTGAAACATTCAATTTGGTTTTATCTTCCTTGGATAAGGAAATCGGTAAGGATGGTGTGGGATGGAGGAATGAGAAGCACACCCAGCAACATTTAGCTGGTCTCCCGCTTTTACTTGGTTAACAAAGTTCCCTTTGAAACAGGCAGAATAAAGAAAAGGCAAGAACTGCAACTGACTGTATTGGAAAACAGTTGGTTTTGCTATATTCTGTCATCCTTTTTGACCATACATTCTATTAAGCAAAAAGTTATATACATATGTATCACAGTAATTGGAGGATTCCGGACCCACAGTTTAATGGTGCTAAAGATAAAGACTTCCCACTTTTCCATACATTTGTTTAAAAAAAGACAAGGAGTTGCTGGAGCTGCTGAGAAGAAAATAAAAGCATTTCAGGTTCTGGGCAGCAGCACCACACATATGGTTTCTAGATTAACCAGTTTCAGGTATGCCTAGAGAGCATGGATTAGTAGACTGTGGTAACTAGCAACTGCTACCATTCTTCCATCAGAGTCAGCACTATCACAGATAAATCAAATAGAACTAGACCTAGTGCATGGAAATCCTGCACGTGAAGAGGAGATCCAGCTTGCTAGGACTCTCATATTTCCAACAGGCAGAAGTAGGAGAGTGGAAAGGGCAGAACATAGCAGCTCTGTCCAGTGAGAGGTTGTGATCCTTGTCTCCCAATTACGCTTGCCGAGATGTTTCCCATTCAGGGACTGGATGCAAAAGCCTGCTATAGGAAAAACAATTGTTCTGACCTTATCCATGGAAGAAAATAAAATTTCAAGCAGTCTGGATCATCAGAAAACCATGCCTTTCCTGAGTGTAAGCCAATAATCCATGAGTTAGCCTTGCATCCAAATTTGACTGTTAGTGAGAAAGAGATGACATGACAGAATAACGTTTTCTACACTGCTGATTACAGAAATCAAATTCTGTCCAGTGGTTGTCTAAACCAATGACTAACGCTAGCCATCACAACAATTGGTTGACTAGAGAAGAGTAGTATTGCACTATGCCTTATTGGCTCCTACTTCTTGCCTTCCTCCTGTTTTTTTCTAACCCAAGACTTACTTCTCAGCTCTTCCCCATGGTGCAAACACAGATCAGGATTTGCTTGTCAGCTCGGACTTTTTTTCATTTGACTTGTGCCTTATCAGTGAGATCTGCCACTGTGGTTGGAAAGGACTGAACTAATGAAAAAGTCAAAAATAAAGATATATGTATTATAATTTGTCTTGGATAGCAACAGTTAAGCGCTTCCATCAGATAACTGTGTTGCATGTAAAGATGATGCAACGTAAAGATGATTTGCCCCTACATATCTCATAACTTCCAAGTCTTCTCTGGTCATCTTTAGATCTCTTTGAATACTTCTGGGAGGTGCTGGCAAGGCTGGGAGATGCTGAAGATCAGTACATAGCCATTTCCACTCATATTTGTTCTTAGCAATGGAAAGATTATGCAAAAGTATCACTGTGACATGACGATGCAAAATGAGGCACAGAGCAAGTATGCGACGTATCACAATAGTGCCACAATACGACCCATTGCTAGTCTACTTTGACAACAACTCTTGATTTTTTCCTATTGTAGACTTAACAGATTTGCTCATTTAAGAAATTCTACTTAAATTATCCTGGCAGTAGAAGTTTTTTCATCTAGGGACAAAATCAAGAGATGAGCTAGCAGGCTCCTGCAGCTGCTAGGCTAACAGCTCTGGTTCTGTCTGTGGTTTTCAAAGCAGGCTAAAATACTCACTGCAGTGGATCTGTGAAGGTTGTTATCCAAAAAATAATATGAATATGAATACATTTTCCAGTTCTTTTACCGCTTAGCTTTTTTTTTTTTAATTTTGTACATGATCAAAGTTAAGTTTACACTGTTTAATACTTGCAAGAGTTTACTGTGTGTGACGTAAAAAATGCAATTCCTTGTTTATTTTTTCTGACTCTGAACTATCTTCCATCTGAGTTCCTGTGTTTGTTGCTTTTCATTATATGACTCAGTCTTCCAAAGGCAATTTTTCCACTAGAAAGACAAGGTGAAAAGGCAACTGAAATAATACAACATGTCATCAAAATAAAATGTGGTACAATTTTAGTTTATTGTTACTGAGGGAATTCCATTTCAGTATCTTTCCCTCTGTGCCCCAAAGTAAGATAAACTAGTGAGCATTGATACTTCTGGTCTGGAATTTTCAGTTATATAACTACTGGCATATACGTGCTGTTTATACAAGACAAAAGCAAAATTTACTCTCCATAGACAAAAGGCCATTAGCTTTGAAACTTTCATTACTTCTAGATTCATGATATCCTGAAGATAAAAACTTGTAGTCTTTAAAAAACAAAACAAAACAAAAAAAGCCCTGAGTCTCTTCCAAAAGATGCAGAAAGATGCAGAGCTTCCTCACAGTACTGAAATTTTAAAAATTGCCTCAGTCAAGTCTTTAATATGCTTTTGGTGCCACTACTTATTACTCGGAGTATTTCTGAAAGCTGTGTAATGGTCAATTAACTCAGTTGATAAACTTAGAAAATACCAGCTTTCTGTGGAAGTGGAACTCGGTAATAGCTACTCCCTGTTCTACAGATCCATTCTGCGTACTTGCCAGAGACCACAATCAAGGTCTGAGAGTCAGTTGCTTTTGACTGTAAAATTGCAGGGCAGATTAGCAGTCTTTCTGCCAAGAGCTCAATACCTGAGCTGAGATAAGGTGAATTAGTAAGTGTGAGAAATTATAGGAAACAGGAGATGAGTGTGAGGCAAGCTTAGGTGCTTTCCTCTCTCAACTTTTCAACATCCTCTCTCAGACTTTCCACAAAATGTCTACAAAACCATGAGATAAAAGCAAATTAATTGGACTAAAATCCAGAAAGCATACTGTGCTTTCTGCAATGAGGAATGTTTTTCCAAGACTCAGTAACAGCTCCCCAGTTTCCTGGAATCAAGCAGCAACAATTCCTCACTTGCCTTTTTTTTTTTTT
>VXBJ01003090.1:730002-742519 GCA_013400055.1 Nycticryphes semicollaris
TTTTTTTACACTGATTATTGTTTAAACTAGGTGTTTTATAGAAACACAAACAGATGGAAAAACATAACTTCCTGAAACACCACTCACTGGATGGAGAACTGAATCCCAAAAGGCTTAACAGATGTTGCATCAGATGAGGAGAGAGAAAGAACTGTCAAGTAAGCAAAATAATCAAAAGGCCAAGTAAAAATTAAGTAGGTATCAAAGAAAAAAATATTTTATTGCTCATTATTTTTGCAGAGACCATTCCAGTCAATTACTATAAAGTTTTTTCAGTACTGAATGCTATGTTGGCAGTGTAAAGCACTACAAACCTTGACTAAATCCCTATACAGGACTAACTTCCATATTCACTATGCACTCAACCATCATGACAGAGATAAGAGCCCAGCTGATTCCTCCCTGACCATGGGCCCAGTTCTGTAACTTTCAGATCAGCATAAATTTGGAACAGTTCAGTTGAAAGTAAAGAAGTTATTTTAAATTAATACTACAGTAATTCAGAGCAAGCCCTGGTTCAAAATGGGCAGATCAGATAATGTCATGTGTTGAGTGCAGACATGAACACAGGGCTTCACTCACTGAGCAATGAGTAAAAATAAGTACTTAATATACTGGTTAACTAACAATTAATTAGATTTGTTTCATGTTCTATCCGTTGATAAATTAAGTAACATTTGCATTGACAGCAATTGCAGTCCTTGCTGTCTTGCTTTGTGCTGTGGTGATAATTATTATTTCAAAGCAAAAATCAGTCTTTTTCCCTCATTCAAGAGATACCTGCCTGCCATATGGATTGTGAATTTTATCTAAATCATACTGAAGTCCATTGGACAAACTCCTGTGGCCTTCAGTGAGCTTTAGATCAGTCTCTGAACAGGTCAGGGTTGCTGCAGAAAATAAGAGCATGAGACCTTGTAATTATGTCTGAATATATAATGCCTGTGCACAGGGGGTATGTTTGAAGGAATCACAAAATCTCAGAATGGCTGAAGCTGGAAGAGACCTCTGGAGATCTACTAGTTCAACCCCTCTGCTCAGATAAGGGACAATTAGAGTATGTTTCCCCAGGGCCATGCTGAAACATAACTCTAACTTTATTTCTTTAGTTTTAAATGACTGACTTTCACAAATTAATGTTCTCTTACATAAAACTCTGTACTACACTTTGCTCTGTAATTATGGGATCATTTGCAATCTTTTGTGGCCTCTTATCAAGAGAGTGAAATCCTGTTGTGCATTTTACATTTAGTATTATAATTTTTTTTCACTGAACTGGGCATCAGGATTTGGAGGTTTAATTCAATCTTGGAAATTATTGTAATGTACTAAACTAATTTTGACCTTTTAAAGGTTCTATATTTTGATTGCAAAGCACTCCACTTCTTTAGCATGAGTCAGTGAGACTGCAATCAATGGAGAAAAGGAATAAGCAGAACTAATGTAAAATGGATATCTTTTGGATTAGTAGGTAGAGAGATACCTTCAACAACTGTCAAAAGACCTACCAGAAGCGTAGGACTCAGCCATTTTGCTGCCAGACATCACTGGTGAGCCCCAACAGAAGTGGGACACTGAATACCCACCCAGGTTCTATGCATATAATGCTCAATTCTTGTCACATTGATTTTAATGGAATTGTTCCGACAAATTGTTGTGTCCATAACCATTTCCCTGGATGTTTATTAGTTGACATCCTGCAACTTTCATGTTCTTATGAATCTGCTTGTTTTGTAGATTAAGAGCTGTATGGCAATTAGCTGAGAATAAGACCAATTACAAATGATTGATTGATGTTGCCTATGCATACCTGATACTCATTGTTGACAAGAGTTGCATTTTAATTACAATTTACAGCTTTTCTTAAAACATATTACTAGTTGAATATAAATTAGAGCAACCTTCATGCTATTACTTTTGCTGGCCATTGCAAAGCCACGGAGCATGGGGCTGGAAAGAGAGCAAATCTCTGGGGTTCCTGCCAGTTTAACAAGAGCGTTCTCCTTTCATCAGGGAAATAGGAGGTAGAAATCAAGACAGGATTTTAAGGTTAGTCCTAATCTTAATCCTTATCTCCCATTTGCTTATAAAGAGATAGAGTGATGTTTGTTCCATGGGTGGTATTTTCCTTCCTCTATTCCCTTATTCTGACGAAGCCTCTAATTTGAGCATGTTATCAATTTTCACAAACTTTGAAGTGACTGCAATGTTTACTATGAGTAAAGTATATTATTATATGCTAGAATTAAAAAATTAATTTTTTTTTTTTTAGTATCTTTTAAGTATTTTATTGAACCAAAATTTAATGTATGTTTTCAAAAAGAAAAATCTGATTTAAGTTCTAAAGGCCAGAATATTTCAGTCTGAACTGTATAAAATAAAAAAAATATCTACATTTAAGATAGAGAGCTCACAAAGCTGTTTTCTGGTTCTAAGTGATTTGGGTCTTGAGTGTTACTGAAACATTTCTGATTTTCTTAGATTACTGAGTTTGTTGTGCTGGGAAGAATAAATGCACTGGCAAAGAACAGTGGCTGACAGTGACCTGAAAGTAGTGAGGGAAAATGTCTGGTCTTATTTGAAATGATGTTTCAGATTTCACAGCTTACAGAGTAAAGACTGTTATCAATCAGTGACCTTGTTAACAATCTCAGTGGGCAGACTAATTAACGATGCTGCTTTGCATAGTTTTGGGGAGTGAGTAGGAAATTAATATAACAGAATTAAACTGCTGTAAAGCCTCTGGAACTATTACTAACTAAAGAAGTTGGTGGATATGTGAGTTTAATCAAAGCTAATAAATATGCATGGATTTACCTTGCATCATTTAATTTTTGGAGCACAATCCCAAATATAGCTCTCTGTTAGATGTTGCTTTTTGATGTATGTGCTGTGAATTAAGTGATGAACAACATTTCCTACAGCCTTGAGCTCATAGAGTGGAATGGAAACAAAAGTGCCTAGCTAGGGTTTCCCAGTCTGTATTTCGCTGGGTGCCACCACAGTGGTTTCAGCCCTGTGCATCCATGCAGATGTGAAGCACAGTGCTCTTGGACATTCCTTGACTGGGGCAGGGGGTTGAGGGTACATAGTACTGTCCTCAGGAGTATCATAATGAAGCAGGATACTGCCACTTAGAAGAAGTTCATGAGCAGGCCAATACTCCTACCTTAGCAAGGTTAGGTTTGGCAGACGTGCTCTGGCTGCTTGTTTTCACGTTTTCACGTCTTGTGTGTTGGGCTGAAAGGTTAAACTAATTATATTGAGTAGGAGATTACAAAATTCCTTGCATATTTCAAAAGCATATATGATTTGCAGTTTGCACATCCACAAAATGGAAGCTATATCAGTTTTTAGGAAAAATAATGTGCATTTAAAAGAAATATTATTTCCAAGCATATATATTAAAACAGCACCTGCCTAACGTGCAGCAAAGAGTACACCATAGACCATGTTGGTGTTCCTGATCCAAATCACTGGCTTCAGGGGTTTCATGATATTATGTCAAACACTGAGTTTATCAGTGTGATGGTATCTTGCCTGATGGCACAGGGATAATTAAATTACGATCTTTAGAGACAAAAGGAATGAAAAAATGAAAAATGAAAAAAAAATATATATTACAAGATTAAGCTCCCTAGCAAGGGAGGCACTGGTAACTGGCCAATATCTCTACCTGGCTCCTTCTAAACTAGAGAGGTTTAATCTTCGCAGTCCTAAGGCTGGGATCAAGGATTCTGAACCACTGACCTAGAAAACACCAAGGAAGCCAAAGCAGTTGTTTACCCCCTGAGTCCCTGGGATGAATGAAACTCATCAAAGCTTGCAAAGAAGGAAGAAAATTCAGGTAAAAGATGATAAAAGTGGCCTGTGGCTCTTGCATGAGCAAATAATGTGGGTTTTTATTTAAATAGATGGGAAAGTCACAAATTCTGTCCACCACAGAACACAATAGAGGTAACAGCAAATGTCACTTATGGTAGTAACCATAGTGCCTACCTTTTTGATTAACCCAGTGGCTTTTGAAGTTCAAAGATGAATACAGTAGCTAGTTCTTTCACAGCCACTTGATTGTTCTAGTTGCTCTGCAATCTAGTCCCTTTAAGCTTTTCCATTATGTTGTGTGGACTGTATTTTGTGCGGCAGAGCTCTCAGACAAAAATACTGGCTTCAGAGCAATTTATGGATGAGGAAATTGGTACACACAGATGAAATGTACTTATAAAAATCTGCCCATGTTTCTTGATAAACCTGGGACATACTGTGCCCAAACAAAGTTTTCCAACATGCAGTCAATTGTAGAAATGTTAGCCATATTGGATAAAGGGATTATGACACAATTCCAAAGAATTCCACGTGCCTCCAATGTTATATAATGATTTTTATCAAGTAATCTGGAGCTGTAGGCAGCCCATCAACAAACTACCATGAGGCAATTCCAGAGCTGCCAGAGGAACCTGCCAAGAGGCCAGATGTCACTAGGAATGTTTCTATCACTACTTAGCTGCTGGGTCCCGTGGTTGTCACCAAACAAGAGAAGGAATGAGAAAATGTATCATCTTACTTTTCTGAAGCTAGCACCTACTGCAATTTTGTTGTCATTTGAACTAAATATTTCTATGGGTTTGTATTTTTTTCCAAACTAAAACATGTGTATGTCTGTTAGGAAGTGAAGGTTATAGTTTAAAAAATAAAGTTCTTGTTTGTTATTGACCACTACTGCTGTGTATCCTTAGCTTTCGGTGTCATAGTTTGAAAGTGGAAGAGTTCAAGTCGCTGGAACAGGTTACCCAGGGAAGTTGCGGATGAGGAAAGTGCTAGATCCTTGAGGCGTTCAAGGCTAGATTGAGTGGGCTTTGAGCAACCTGGTCTAGTGGAAGGTGTCCCTGCCCATGGCAGGGTGTTTGGAAGTAGATTTTTCTTTAAGGCCACTTCCAACCCAAACCATTCTATGATTCCATGAAATGAAACTTTCTACTTTGGATAGTTTTGGACCTCATGGCTTAGTAACTCTTTGGTTGTCCACAAGGATGAAGTAAGTAGATCTTGGAGCCTTTCTGGAGTTGAGGACCTACTACAACTTTTTGGCATTCAGAAACATTCAAAATCACAGTGTTGTTGTTCAAAGAAGGCTGATTCCTTCACAGTCTGGGTTTGAATCAGTCACAAGGCAACACAAGTAAATTCTGCAAAGCACTGAACTCTTTTAGATTAATTCTGACATGGTGATATTCTTTTCCTGGGCAGTAATACTCTGTTTGTCCTTATATTTTTAATGGTTACCTTTCACTCTGATACTGTACATAAATGTAACTCAAACTTCAGTCATCTGGAGAGCAGACTAGTCCTAAACATTAGTTGAGAGAAAGGCCTAGGTTGTTAGACTGATATACTGTTTAATGTCTCAGGCCTGTCTTTAGACCTTAAAAAGCTCTTGTGATTCTGATGTATGCATGGGTTAGACTCAGTGGATGATACAACAGAGATTTCTACACTACAGTTAAACACAGGTCTGACCCTATTCTGAATTCTAGATGTTTTCCTGCCTCCCCACATGGTTTCCTTGAGAGACCCTGTTCAGAATCGGGCTGAGGGCTGCTCCTCTCCATACGGTGAGAAGCCCGGTGTACTGGGTAAGCTGGCACAGCTTCTGAGCAGGACTCAACTGCTTGCTAGATGAAAAGAGCATCTTAGGACATAGCTACCCCTTTTTGTCTCTTTCTCACTAACAGTTTGATTTAGTGCTCCATACATAGTTTAACACTCTGTGACATAGGTAAATAAAAGTCTTCAAAAGTGGACACTCAAACTTCTCTGTTTTGCCACTTGAAATACTATTATGGTGTGTTTTTCCTCATCTGCCACATGCAACCTTTGCATAATCATAGTCCAATATTTACCATGCAAAATGCACTTTGTACTTCCTGCAAACACTTAGCTAACTGTATTTCCCTAAACTGTCAAATAGAACAGAAGCAACCTTTTTGTTACTGTTACTTTCCTTTTTGCACAGCACATGACAAGTGGGTTTGGCCATTTTGTTTTGGTTTTATATCTACAGCACAGAAGGAAAGGGTACGATTACAGAGAAGTTGGGGCAAATAGAATATTTGTGAGCCTGAGTTTTTATTTCTAATCTATTGACAGATCTTGCCTGTTTGAAATGAGCGTCTTATAACCCACCCAGTGGAAGACAGTCTGTTATTAGGAACTGACCTATGATACCAGATCAGCAGCCTCTGTTTCCCCCAAATCTCTATCTAGAAACAACAAGTGAGATATTTCCATAAGGCAATTGGGCTCTTAGACTGGGCTCGCAGATTTCCAGGTCATTAAAGGCCAAGTGGATTAAACCTAAGCTTTTGAGCTGAGGTTGATTACAGAAAATGACCTTAAGATGCCACAGGAGCTCTCCCTTCATCTCCAGAGAGAAAATATGTCCTTCCCAGCATGGATCTGTAAATATGGCTTCTTCATTTCTTTGAGGGATTTCTGCTTCCAGTATTTTCATCAAGAAGGAAAGGATGGAGTAACCAGAAAGCGTGCTGGCTGGTGGTATGAATGAGACAGAAAGTGTTATTTCATATAAGACCTCAAAGAGTTCTCATATTATATGAGAGCCCATCCTGCATGCCTGGGCATATTACAGGTCACCTGAAATGTCTCCCTCCTCTGTTTCAGATCTACATGATGATTTTTAACAAACTAGTATATCAATAACTTTTGTGGTAAAAAATGATAGTTTGCCACTTGTGAAGACAAGTTGCTGGAGAAACAAACCCATGGCATATTTTTTTTTTTCCCTTCTTGTACCTTTCCTCTAAACCTCTTTTTTCCACTACTAGGATGTGGTCACTTGTCTTGATCATTGCTGTATTCTGCGAAAAATGCACCCCACTATATTCCTGAGGCTGTTTCATGTTTCTCTTCTTCAAACACAAGCCACCAATTCTGTGGAGTTTTTTCTCTTTCTGCTGCCCACTGCCACTAAAAGGCAAAGTAACTAAATTTGAGGGGCCATGGTGTTTAAAAAGCAGCGAAAAAAAATTGTAGTGGCCTGAGAGTGTTTTTTCTACCACTGTAGCATCTGTTGTCTGCCTCTAATTTTGTTAGTACTGTGGTTATCAGGGACTGAGGCATCAGAGTCAGTAGCTCCTTTCCTCCCTCTTTCTGTTAGTTTTCTGCTGAGGGAAACATGGAGATTTATTTATGGGTTCTTAGCAGGAACGTCCTTTCAAATTTAAAAGAAAGAAATCCAAGATATGCATGAGCTTTGGCTGAGAGTTAACACAGAATAGAATATGGCCTTAATATTTTTCTTTCAAAGTAAACACAGATATTTTCAAATAAAGGAAAAAGACAGTAATTCTGACTCATCTTTTTTCTTAAACTGATGTCATTTCTGTTGGCCTCATACGGAGGGAAAGAATAAGGGAAAATAAGTGGGATAAACATATATGGAACAACAGAAATTCATACTTTTATTTACCATAAATTTTTTTTACTAAGTTTTTCACGTTCTTTGTTTCAGAGTTCATCTGGCCATATTTCATACTTCATGTCCCTCATTTCAATAATTTTTGAGTCCTTTATTTTCCTAAGAGATGCTATCACCTTTCTATATGCTATTAGACATATGTTGTTTAATACTCACTAGAATATTTTTGGACCAGCTACGCATCAGTCAAATCCTTTTATTATGAAAGTCTATTCTGGAAAGATCACGTTATTCTAAGGTTCCTAAAATGAAAGCAAGAACCCTTGCACATTAGACTTTTTTTTCCAAAAGATTTCCATTTTCTTCTCCAGACCTGCCACTTTACTTGCTAGTTGTATTATGAAAAGCTGTGCTTATAGCAGACCTATTGTAGAGTGAAAAGAGAAAATGCTTTGCTACAAGGCAGTAGCTAATTCACTATTCTTCAGGGACTGATATTCATCTATCCTTCAATAAAAGCTAATGGTTAAATAGACCCAATGCACTCAGCTAATCTAGGAAGAAGCTGATGGCTGGGGGCTGGGATTCAAAGTTCATGCTGAAGTGCTGTTCCTGAAGACAAAGATATTCTTACATTTGCCTTAGAAAAAATGACAATGCTACCAAAAAAAAAATCAGATGCCTTTCATTCTCAAATACATGGTTTTATGAGAAAGTGTCTGCTATGTCTGAAAAAGATATATTTTATTAATTTTTAAACATGCATTGCTTTTATAAATTTTTCTTTTTAAGGGATGTGAATATTTAAACAAAGGGATTACATTTTAAATAACCTTCTGTCTAGTCTTTTGCCACTTGAATTCCAACACCCTTAAGAAGATACAATGATTTTTTTTCATGAAAAGCAATTTTTGCAAAGCGTTCCCAGAAGAAGGGGAGATGGCAACACCACGTTTCCCTCTGTATAACTACCATTCCAGTTAAAGGTACTACTGCACTGTGCATATCAAACAGTCCAGTGCAAGAAGGAAAGCTCACTTGAGAAATCAACAATGAAAAACAAAACCCCACAACTGACACAACAGACTACACATGGGCAGAGCAAATTTTTATAAGCAAGATTATGACTTAAAATACAACATATAGCAAGTCACACAGCTTCTGAACAGTTGTCACAGCTGTGTATGAGTGCAGATATGTCACTGATACTTCTAATAGACAACCTAAAAGTGTTTTGTCTGTGCTGCAGGACATTTAACTTAGCCATACCGTGAATGAGCCTGAAAACAAAATGCCCTGAACACATATGTATTATTTAACTGCAGGACTTTTTGTCATAGAAGGCCTAATTCTAGTTCCCCTGTAAACAGTGGTAAAGCTCTTCCTGACTTCACTAGGAACAGGATGGAATGGTAATTAGGAGCACAGCTGAAGCTGGTGGCTTGTGTCCTTATTTCAGGATCTTCTCCTAGTGCAGGTGATGAAACGGCATAAACTGGAACAAAATGTCACACCCCTGCACGCTGGCTGATCGCTGACAGAACAGCTGTGTTTTCTCAGAAACACAGAGCCAAGACTGGATATACGCCTTGTGAGAGGGCTTGAAGATTTGTGTCTTTTCACAATCTCAGTACTGGCAATGTTTTTTTCTCTTCCTGCATCTTTTGCCTCATTTGTCAGTTAGACATACATATGCATATCTTTTATTTCACAGGGGTTTGTGCACTTTATCAGTGCTGATATATTAGTCCCTCTTTTAGAGGATATTTGCCTACAGTGCATCATCTTTCTATCTGAGGCCAGACTGTATCCCTCTCAGTTCACAGTGTTATGACAGCAACTCTTACTTCCCTTCAGTATGCAGCAGTGGGGAAGTCTGGGGACAAATACAGGCTTGCAATAATCTGAAAAGCACGCATTTGCCTCAAAGAGCTCAGGAAAGGGTAATCCACGTGAACTGTGTATTGGCACCAAGTGGATTGAATTTTTCATGGGTTTAGGGAACACGTCTCCCATGTAATTTTTGTGTTTCTCTCTCAGTCCTTGTTACTGTAGAGCTGATAGCATAGTAGTTCACCAGAGCAAAGTACTGTGGAGTCCGAATAAGCAGTGTTGGAGACATACCTGAGATAATACATCAAACTGATGGAGGCCTTAGAGATGGTTAAAGGACAGCAGGTTTAATAAGATGTCCAGCAGCTTTCAGATTATCAAGTAAACTCATGGCAGCTGCATTATCTTTGAAAACTGAAGTGTGTTTTGACATTTTAGAAAAATTTGCTATATATTACAGCTTTCATCTGAAAGCTATCTCAACATCTCTTTATGATAAGGGTCAAGATCTGTTAACACAATAATACAAGATACATATTTTTACATTACAATTAAATAGTAAAGGCACATAACTTACACTCATAAGTAGGTCAAACATGGTTTCAGACATTATAAAACTGGTCCAGAAATAAATTTTCCCATTTTTTTTAAAGTATTAGGCTAGTTTTTTTTCATAGCTACTGAAGTCTGATAAAAGTAGCCTTGGTTGAGCAGCTCACAGAGAGCTCAAGGTACCTCAGGGAGTAAGGGCTACTGTGACAGGCACTCACTAGGCAGTGTAGTCCAGTTACACTACTGTTAACAGTATAGACAGGACCTGGCTGTTTCTATTGCTCTCTTAAAAAATAAGCCCAAGCAGGTCTAGTAACTTGATGGTGGTGGTGGTACATGGACTCTGTCAGTGTCAGTTGTGTCAGACGGGGACTTATTGTTTGACTGCATTTGTGTTCTTGATGCTCCCAGCTCTGGCAGGATGATAAATCAAGAAATTAAGACTGTGAATTCATTACTTCCCCTCTCTCTCATACTGTCACTGCAGGCACACTGATCTGCATTTCTAACCCTATCATTGCAAAGCTGGTTGACTTATGTCATTGCACATTACTTTTCAATTAGCTGTTTATTACATGATAATCTTCCATTCTGTTATAACTTTCCTAGTGACTGTTGTTCCAACAAAGACTGTAGTAGGAGGTACTGCCACACCCAGCATGGGCAATATGGAGAAAACAGCTTTCTGCTTCAACCTGCTAAAAAAGCTTTGTCTTTCAGTCTTTCAAACATGAGAGTTTTGAAAGCTGTTAGAAGTGAAAGATCTTCCCCTTCTGTTTGTTAACATTCAGCAAGTCAATTCCTTTGAATGTGCTTGTGAGACAGACTTGTTTAAAGAGTAATCACCAAGGGCTGTGATTGATCTGTATCACACAGTTAGCAATTTATGAGTACGTGCCATTTCATTTTCTCAGGGTGTCATTTTTTGCTAAATTTAAACGACTCTGAAGAATTAAAATATTTGGAGGGTTCTCTGACTCTGCCTTCTCAATCAATTATACTGAGTGATTACAAGTGCAAAGGCCTAGGCCACTCAAATGTACTGTTTTCCACTGAAGAAACACTACAAAATGCAGATGAGACATTTGATATAAGACAAAGGGGTCACAGTCATCGTGAACAACAGAACCAGGAGTACAAAATAGTCAATAGATGAGGAGGATACATGGTGGAAAAACTATTTCTCTCTGTAAAAATGTATAACGTTTCTTTCAGCCTCTTCTGCTTTTGTAGAAACTGCCTCCTCTGCTTTTTAAATGTCATCCATATTTATCAGACTGCATGGTTCTTGACATTTAGGAATATTTTTTCATCAAACTGTAACTGAAGCTTTGACAAAGGGTACTAATTATCAAGGGACTGGATTTTTTTTTTCCTTTTTCCCCTTTTTTAAGGAGCAGCAGGCTATAAAGAAAGTGTGAATTATCAGCCACTTCTAATGTTCCTGTAGCAGTTTCTCTTCCCTTACTGTTGCAACATAGCTAGAAATAAGAATTTAAATGTTTGCTGAAGCATGAACAAAATGTAGCGGGGGTTGAAGAACTGCAATTTAAATGAGAGAGAAGTCATTAGGTTACTTACTCAAGTAAAAAGAGTTACCACCTGTTAGAGCTACATACAATCCGTACTGAAGGAAATTTTCTGGGCATTTTTAAACGTAAATGCTGATTATTCATCAATGATGACTTCATTGACTATGGGTTGCATGGCTTGTACAATGTTACGATATGGCAAATAAAAAATTACAGTATGAAAATTTAAGAAAATGCTCTGTTACTAAACAGAAGGCTGAGTTTTCTAAAACGTCCATATATACTGTTGTGTTTATCAACAAAAGTTGTTCATGATGAAAATAATCTATTTTCTTGTCCTTATTGGCAATAAAGACATATTGGGCCCCGATTAGAAACGTGCTTGTTTTTCACAAATACATTTCATGATCCTCCAAATAAAGGCTAATGTAAGAATATAGATATACGTCTGAAATCTAGTATCCATCCATTTTCCGTTGCCTAGCAATGGCACAACTGCAAAGGAAAGAACAGTATGTGGTATGTAATGCATTTTTTTTATTGTTATCGATACTTGTATCCATATAGTTTTTCATTATAATCTTTCCTGCTACCACATATAAATTATTTGATTTCCTTGACTTGTCAAACCCAGGCCATTTAGCTTGAAGTGAGATTTTTAACTGAGGAAGAAATACAAGATACTCTCATTAGAAAATCAATTTTAATTTAGTTGCAATATCAAAGCCTGCTTTGAATACATGCTCCATGGGTTCAGCTGTGCTAATAATAATGCTTAGGTCTCAGACTACCTGAACCAATTTTATAAAAATGCAAGGCTAAACACAACTTTTATACCTGGCTCAGCCTTGTTTTAATGTCATGAATTGAAAATTGGCATACTTTCTTTACCAGCTGTTTATCTAATCGTAGTTTTTAAATGAAGAATGAGGCCAGTCCTACTAAACATGTACCCTTAAGGGAGACCAGTTCCAGGTAGTTACCCTTGACAGCAGAAAAGAAATATAGACCTAGGTATTCTGAAGACTCAGCACTTTCTTTACAGTAAGCTTTACTTCTTGTCACTCTTTTCTACCCTACATATAATCCTTATTAATGTTTTCATGTTACAGTTTTTAATTCATCATATAGCTAGGGAAGGGAAGGGAAGGGAAGGGAAGGG